>CAKNXH010063095.1:177874-195836 GCA_932178445.1 Andricus quercusramuli
ATCTTTTCTTTTTCATAATATTTATCTTTGTTGTGAATTGTAATTTTAAAATTTGTTAAGTTGAATGGAGGGTCTTGAATGAATGTTCTAACCTCAAAAGTCGATCTCTTCACATTTCTTGAAAAATATCGTAATCATAAGCAATTCCATGTCAAATCATCTCAAGGATTTCAGCTATTGTTAGTAATTCAGATGAAAATTCTTGTATACGTTCTTCAAGGTGTTGAAAGAAAAATGCTAGAATAATTTTTTTCTTAATCCAAAAACTTGAGGGATATTCAAAATTGAAAATTTTGGTCCTCTTTCCTGAAATTTTCAAAACTTTCGTGATTTTAGTGATATCAAGGTCATTTTCTTTAATGATTCGTAATAGGACGCAGTTAAAAAAAATATATTTCTAAAACTGCATCCTATTACGAATAATTGAAAAAATATACCTTAATATAATTAAAATCACCAAAGTTATGAAAGTTAAAGAAGAAAAGACCAAAAATTTTAATTTTGAATATTTCCTAAGTTTTTGGATTTTTTTAACAATTATTTTGGGTTTTTTCCTTGCAACATCTAAGAGGAAGGATACTAGAATTTTCATCAAAACTATTAACAATGGCTGAAATTCTACAGATGATTTGACATGGAATTGCTTTTATATATTTTTTACTCTGTAGAGTAACTTATTTTATGAAATAGATAGGATAGCCACTACCACGTACCTATAACTGTATAATGTTATCTTTGATATTATCTTCATATATATTTTCTTTTGCTACAGTCGGCACCAGGTGCCGTTTGTCTGATTGGGCGGTTTTTAAGGGGTTAACCCTACTTGCAAATTTTGAAAAATTCGATTTTTGGGTTTTGACATTTTCTGAAAGTAAATCATTTGAAAAATATTTTCTGAAAGTCTTAATGAAATCTGAATGAAATTGTAGAAGTTATTCAGTCGGAAGCGTAGGCGGGTCCGTCTAGGTCTAGGCAGTTTCAGAACTTTAAATGCGTTTTTCTCGAAACGACGTTTTCGAAGTCGGTGAGCAAGATTTCTAGAAAACCGCTTAATTGATAATTTCCAAACTTGGCAACCTTTTTTGTGATATCAAAAAGCAGTACTTAATCGAAGGAATTTTTTTTTTCATTGAAAACTTTTTTTTTATTTTAAAAACGAATGTGTTTTTTTTCGACAAAAATCGATTTCTCAACTTTGACTGGCCGCCATTCTGTCAAAAAAAAATTTTTGTCCAAATACTTACGTTAAGGACTAGAAAAACTTATAATTTCTTGAAATATTTTTGATTTTCCCATTTCGTATGATCGAGTCCTGAGCAGTGTTGCTCACCGCAATACACCTTCAAAAAATCATACTACGGTGTATCAGTAGTAACTTATGAAATAATGTGTATTCTTGAATGAAAATTAGCGTCTCTTTTAAATATACAAACTTTTATCAAAGAGTATTTTTTCATTTTTTTTTTAAATCGATAAAATTCACTTTTTTATTGCGTTGCAAGTAGGGCTAACCCCTTAACGACGATGGTCCCGAAAGTACACACACGGTTAGAAATAAGGAAATGAACATTTCTCCGATATAATTATACCTGGAATCTAACAGCTTTGACGTATTATTAACTTTGATTTATTGACTTCGCTCTCTTTGCAGTTCACATACAGTAACTGAAATTTTAAATTTTCACGCTCAAATATGGCGTCGCTGCCTTGACGCTTGCGCTCGCGTAACAAATACTTTGTTGTTTCCTCCCAGCTCGAACACCGCAGTTTGTAGAAATGTCAATTTTATTGGTTATAGTCAAAGAAAATATCTTTTTTTTCGTGATTAATATTAAAATAATAATATCTGAAATGGCTTGAAGAGAAAAGAAGTTTGCGCTGGTCTGGTGGATAGATGATAAAAAACAAGATGTCATTCACTTATCATTGATTCCGAAGGAAAGTAGAGAAGTAGGCTGAGTAGCTCTTTTAAATTCAAATAATATGGAAGAAAAAAAACAATTCAGTTGAAAGCAAAAGTGCTAGCTATTGGCGGTGAATAGATCACTTTACTTTACATTGTACTATATAATTACATTTTTTCGTAATAATGACTCGAAATCTAAGCATTCAATTCAACCAAAAAATACTTTGTATACATATTATTTCATAATTAGTTACTTTTTTTTTTGCAAAACCCTCAAAAGATAATTTTATTTCTATTAACTTCCATTACTTATTTACAGAATTTGTTAAAAATAATTCATAATGTTTTCATTCCAATACCACAATAAATAATATTGACAATATTTAAATTTTTACAACTTATTTTAATAATTTTTTTTCAAATATCCCGCCATTTAAATGTTCTTTAATGGTATTAATTTTCAAAATTGTACCCTATTATGTCATTTATTTTTTCTTATTCGATTCTGAAACTATTTAACTTTATTCTTCAGGCGACCGACTCCATTTTAAATCAGGCAGGGTACTGCATTTGGAATCGCAGAATCTCTTGGGAGGAAATATGTTGTTCTTCGGAGGTTATTAGGCGATACGTATTTTTCCGATTTGCAAAAAAACAATCCCAAAAAGTTAGGCGTATTTGAATTTTGTGCTTGAATTTTGAGCAAAAACTCAATTTTTTTCTTCAAACCTCTATAACTTTTGACCTAATTGAGTGTTCATCGTCTTCTGCCAAAGCGCTACAGAACATTGAAAAAAGGTTTAAAATTAACAAGAGGGTTTTTTCTTAAAAAATGAAAGATCGGTTTTCTCAAAAAACCCACTTTGAATTTTTTGCCTTTTTTAAAGTTTTATTTTGATAATGAAGATATCTTGTAAGTCTGCTGGCATGATGCTTATAAGATGACTTTCTTCTATGATTAGAAACTTTTCAAAATTTTTCGGAAAAATAGAAAAAGTGTGGTTTTCCAGAAAATGTATTTTTTCATGTTTTCAAAATTCGAAGAAACGAATGAAAAAGATTTTCTTGAAAGCCCCACACTTTTTATTCTTCTGAATGTTTTTCAAATTTTCTACTAATAGATGAAAGGCATTTTATAAGCACATTGCGAGCTAAACTATTACCAAAGCACGAGCTTAAAAAAAGAAATTGGCATATATTTAAATATGGGTTTTTTGAGAAAATCGATTTTTAATTGTTTAATAAAAACCGCTGCCATTTTGTTAATTTTGAACCTTTTTTCAATTCTCTATCGCATTTTGAAAGAAGACGATAAACGCTTTTCGAATATAAAAGAAAATAATTAATATCTTCATTAGGTCAAAAGTTATAGAGGTCATGGCCAAAAATTAACATAATTGTGATTTAAATCCAGATTGGATTTTTATTATATATTTTTTATTAACAATGCAGCACAGTAACATTTTTAGTTAATGGGGCCTTAACCCAACTTAATATTGTCACCTAGTACTATTGTAATAATAATAATTATCTTCTTAAGATTATTACAAATTTATTATTTTGAAAGAATATTAAAATGTTTAAACGTCTTCTACGCGTATATGTGATTGAACAATAAAAATAATTAATAAGTTCATATTTATATGGGTTCCGAAGGCGAAAAAACAACATTAGTACAAGTGGAATCGCAAAACAAGGAAAACGAGCAGGATAATAAAACTTATGCTGTTTTATAATATGTGTACTTCGATATTTATATCCTAATATGTTTTACTTCATTATAGAACTTCGTTCGTTTTTGAAACACACTGTTACAGGTTTATAATTGTTCATTTTGTCATATCAATAATTACTTCGTTATATTTTAAAAGATTCTAATACAAAAATTATAAGGAAAAAAGGATTTATAACTCATCAGCGAAAGGAATATAAAAGTGCACGGAAAACATATTAATTGAGGAAAGATTAACAAAAGTTGAGTGAGTCGAGGACACTGTGACATTGTGTAAATATTTCATAACATTTTGCATCTCCATTTAACAACAAATAGTAGTTTTCATTTTAAGTTCCATAAAACTTAGGATCTGTTGACGAATGAAAAAACCAAAATTATGTTGTATATTCATTTATTCAATATTAGATACACGTTGTTTTCAATGCTCAATAAGAAATTGTTGTTGAATGATTATGCAAAATAACTTAAAATATTGCGCAAATGTCGCTATGTTTTCGTCATACTCTACTCTTGTTAATCTTTCGTAAATAATTTTATTTTGTCCGGGAAGGTAGAATGTGGAGCATTAAAGTAGAAGCAAAAACTGAGCCCCTATTTTGATGCTTCAAGTGGAAGATTTGGAAATTTGTGCCCATTAGAGCGCCAAAGTAGGGGCAAAAATCGCATTGGAATAGCTTCTACTTTGAAACCTTAGCCCCTACAAATGACAGCGTGAAGAGCGTCAAAGTAGGGTCTATATTTCGACTCGGGTTTCTATAAGTGCGTCCTTTTCCATATTGCACTCGTAATACGCACCTTCCCACTGAGGATTAAATACAAAATATAAGAAATTTTCAATTTATCACTTAATAATGTAGAAGTATAAAATTTGAAATCTACCAATCATGCTACCAACGATATGTTATTTCCAAATTTAACAATTTACGGCATTGACGCATCAAATAATTCTCTTCATTGCAATAGAAGATCTCATTTTCTCATCTTATATTTTCATCTTGAATCGTCATTATTAGTAATGAAGTAAATTGGAAAAATAATATTTTAACGTACAAGAAATACACAGAAAATGAAATAACTTCAGAAGAATTTATTCAGAATCAATAAAATAATAACTGGGTCGTATGTAAAATGTGTAAAAAAGGCTATCAATTGAATTACCATGAATCCTGATAAAAATTCCAATTAAGCTAAAATGGCTGGTTTTAAATTTAAAATGTAAACCTTTTTGTTGAAATATCGAACTATGTATTATATTTTTTTATGAGAATTTCTCTTCTTCGGTAGAAATTCAGTCAAAAGGTGAACAATTTTTGTTAAAACTTTATTTTTGTGTTGGAATTCATCATTTTAGTTTAAAATTCGTCTTTACTGGTAGAAAATTAATCTTCTTGATTGAAAATCAATATTCTCGTTGAACATACATAATTTTATTTGAAAATTCATCTTTTTGGTTAGAAATGTACTTATTTTGTTAAAAATTCGTCTTTTCCAGATAAAGATTCTCCTGCGTGGAAAATTCAACTATTTGGTTGACAGGTAATTTATTTGTCAAAAAATCATATTTATTGGTTAAAAATTCAACTGATTGGTAAAAATTGGTCTTTTTGGCTTGAAAGCTCAATAATTTGGTTGAAAAATAACCTATTTTGGTGGAAAATCGTATTTTTAAATGAATTCTACAGTTTTTTATATTAAATTAGAATCTTCTTTGGTCACTCTATGAACTATTACATTTTTCGTTGAAAACTCTTTTTTTTGACAGTAAAATTCAACCATTTTATTAAAAGTTAAACTACTTTCTTAAACATACATTTTTTTGTTGAAGATTCATAATTTTGGTGGAAAGTTCGTCTTTTTTGGTAAAAAAAAACTAAAGCACTTCTGAATTACAAATGCAACTAACATTTTAGGTACTTGGTACCTGAAAGTTATTTCATTTTCTCTGTATTTCTTATACGTTAGAATATTATTTTTCCAATTTACTTCATTACTAATACATTATCCATGTACAAATTTCCAGAAGATTTTATTGAAAATTGTTGAAGGTACAGCACGTCAAAGTATGTACATTCTAAAATGCGCATTAAATTGTTAAATATAAACATTGGAATACAATTTTTTTATTTCTTTAATCGATGTTTTCTCGAAATTGATCACTTTTATCAAAAAATGTTCTTCTAGAAAAAAATTCTCCTCTGAGAGTACTCCAACTTTTGTAAGAAGCTTTTTGCTGTGCAATCAATATTTTAAACAAAATAAGCACAATTTTATTTTTCCTCAATTTTTCCACGTAATTTTTGATTTTTTATGTTAACAATTGATTGAATCAAAAAACGATAGAGGAAGTTTCTCTTCTTAAATCGGTTTTCTAGCCGACCATGTATTTGAACTTTTGAAAAGCCCCAAATTACAATAGGTCTATCGCATTAATTAAAAAATAATAAAAACGCGAATATCTCGAAACCTCCCCATTTTTCAGGGGGTTCACCCTACTTTTTCGTAATCAGCACAACATTTTACATAATATTCAGTAAAAAAATTCGACGGACCTAGAACGGCACACAGGATTACACCCAGCTGCTAGAGTAGTGGTGCCAATATGGGCAATGGTCCCTCCGACATTTTCTTGTGCGACATTGCCAAGTCTTGGTACTTTCTAGCTTCTAAGTTCTACATGTCGGTGTACATTTAGCAACGCCGGAAAATCAAGTGATTTTGGTTTTCCCCTCGCAGGGGCGAGAAAAGGCGAAAAACGGCAGTACGGTCTGAGACACGATCTTGAACGGAACTTTTGACTTCGGCGATTTTTGTTTTCTCAGATTCAGCGCGATTTGAATTCAATCATCCTTGTTTGTATTATCACTTTATGTGTAAACTTTCTTTTGCAAGATGTTTTTAATAAATAAGTCTAAGGCGTCTTTTTTGTTTTTGAATTTAAACATATGAACCCGAATTTTCAAAACAGCACGTCACAACTTGTGCGCGCAAACAAATATTATCTCAAAATAAATTTTTTTGAACAAATCATTTCAAATTTTCTCATGAATTTTAAGAACATTTTTTTATTATCTTGGAACCTTTCAAAATCCTTGACAAGCTTCAGAATTTTATTGCCAAATTTTCAAAAATCTAGAATTTAAACTATTGGCAAATTTTAAAAAAAAATCTTCTGAATATATTTTAAAATAATTTGAACTTTTCTTAAAATTGGTTTAAAATCATGAAAAATTAAAGAATTGCCTATTAAAATCTTCCTGATTGTTTTTTAACAATTTTGGAAATATTTTTAAATATTCTCTTGGAATCAATTTTTCAAAAAATCAATAAAAATATCCCTGCGGATCTTTAAAAAATTGTACTTTCTTGAAACCGTTCGAAATTCTTAAAAACCTTTGGAATTTTTTATTCAAAATCTTAAAAAATCTAATATACATACTTGAATTTCTTCTGAATTCGAAAATCTTTTATTGTTATTTATAAATCAAAATGTGATACTTCCACTCACAAATTAAAGATTTTTTCTAATGGAACAATTAAAATTGTTAAGTTCAAATTTGGCACACTGAAATGTTAACGGTGCAGGGCTTTCTGTTTCAAACCATTTAGTTTCGTATTGTTAAGTTTTGAATATTTAATTTATAATCATTAATTTCAAATGAACATGTAAGTATTTCTGAGTATTGAAAAATTGTTATTTTTTATTTAAAAATTTTCAAATTGAATCGGTTAAAACGGAATAGTTGATTTTTATTTATCAATCTATTAATTTTACGTTATTCTGAAGACCTGGGTTCGAATCCTAGCGGAGCTAGAGAGAAATTTTTCCACACCTTATCAATGAAAGTTAATATTCAAATAGTGAATTATTTTATAATTGAACAAGTAAACAGTAGAACTCAACGTTTTAAAAAAGTTGAAATTGAACTTGCTTTAAATTGCACTATATTATGTGAAATGAAATTTGTGATATTTAAAGGTATGGGATAGATTTTTCTTCTAAAACTGTATGAAATTTCCAGTCAAGAAATAAATTCACTGTAATTTTCTGGTTCTTCTCGGTCTCAAAAAATTTCCGGTTCAACGGAAACCATGAAAACAACAAATTGCTTAAAAAATTAGAAGTTCTGCAAAGTATGTGAAATAGTTAACATCCCGTCTGGAAAATTATCGGGGAACTATTCGGGGCCTGGATAGACAATCCTGAATCCAAATGTGGCGGGTCTATTTTGGCGCTGAGCAGAAGTCAAACGGTTTTGTTTGGTCAAACCCTAGTCTAGACCAGCTCAACTAGCGCTAGTCAGTGGGTCTTGTAAAAATCTATTATAGATTATTGACCTTGAAAATTAATTTGAGAACTGTCTGGTTGATGACAAAAAATTCTTTTTTTAATGTTCATTTTTTAAACTTTGAAGCACCCCAGATATTTTTGGAAATGCGCAAAAAATATCTGGATTCAACACATAACAGAATTGTTGGTCCTGGTAGGCTAGCCAGCACCCGACTAGGGCCCCAAAAGACAGACTAGATGATGAGGAAGAAATTCATTTTCTTTTTTGAAAATGTGAAAAAAAAATTGAGTTGAGACATTTAGAAAAATGTTTACTGATGAGAAGCTAGACAGCTCCGAGTAGGGGCCGAATAGACTGACTAGGACTAGATGATGAGAAAAAAATTAATTTCCTCAATACTTATTTTTCGCCTTTGGTACTTATTAACTCCCTGGCTAATTTGGAGGTGTGCAAAAGGTATTAAAGTTTGATAAATAGAAAATATTTTGGTCATGGCGGACTAGCTAGCACCTAATTAGGACCCGAACAGACTATCTAGATTAGACGGTCTAGCCAGTGCCCTAACTGGACTTTTTTCAATTTTGTATCTGTTAATATAAATAAATACGCCCCTGGACCGGGATCAACCTACGAGTTTATCTCGATACAGACTCGCAATTAGTCACTGATCACTGGGAATCGCCATACTTCTGTCAAATGCACCAAAGCTTCTTGCCAAGGTTTTTCGACAGAACTATTGGATCTGAAAACCTGCAGTTCATCAACGAAAAAATCCGCACTGACTTATAACCTTCACCAGTGCTGTAACTACCAGTGCCAAAAAATAGGAATCAATAATATTTAAATCTTTAAAAATATATATTATTAATTAATAACTAACAAAAACCCTGTGCGATTATATTTGTCAGTATTAGAAAGAAAATTTATTATTTTTATTGCCTTATTATGAAATTAAAATATATAATCCAATTTTGAAAAATCCCGAAAAAAAATTCCAGAAAATAAAATTCCCCAAAAAAATAATGGATGCAGGAAATTCCTGAAATTATAGAATTGTCTAAATATAAGAATCTTGCATGTGAAAATTCCGGAATAATAAAATTTCTGAACAGTTTATAATATTAACGAATTTAAAAATTCTGGAATAATAAAATTCGAGACAGAAAATTGCCAAATTATAAAATATCCGAAACTGTCAAATGTCCGACAATAGAAAATTCCCGAATTTGAAAAATTTCAAGAATTGTTTTTCAATTGATAATATTTATTTATTAAATAAAAATTAATAAAAAATGTTATTCCAAGAACTTTTTCAAATTTAAATGTATTATTTAAAAATATTGTTGAAAGTTAACATAGCAACAATTTTGAAAAAAAATTCTTATTCCTAGTTCTTTCCTGGAAATGTGCATAGTAGTTTTTAAAAATCATTGCTCTTGTAATAAAAATTTGGTGCTTGTATTGTTCTTTTGCATCGAGATTGTTTTTTTTAAATTATTGTCATTTCAAATCCGAACAATAATTTTTTTTACATTATACTTCAAGAAATAAAATGTTTTGATCCAAGTATTTCATTATTATATTTTTATATTTTATATTTTAAATATTTTAATTGTAAAACTTCAAATTTGTATAATTTTTCAATTTAAGTTTTCAAAATTAAAAACTCTTTAATCTGGTTGATTTTGATTATCACAAGCCAAGTTTTCAATTGTTAGTCTTCCGCATTAATGAAATTTCGAATGTAAATTCATAAAATTGCCGAATTTTTTATCATAAAAATTAAAAGCTTCGTAATTTTTAACTAAAATTTTGAAAATTCAGAATTCTACAATTCTAAAGAGTTGAATTTGAAATTCTTGAATTTGAAACTAAAGAGTCAAGATTTTGATTCGAAATCTTCCAAGTTGAAAAGGTTTCGGAAGCATATCATCAAAATGACATACATTTTAATTAAACCTTTTTGAAAAAAAAAAATCTCTAATTTAAGATTTAACATTTAAAGTTATGTAATTTTGAAGATTTACAATCAAAAATTCTTAAATTTTAAGAATGTAGGATTATATTTTAAGCATACGTTAGTTACAACATTTATTCTTATATGTTTCAATGTTAAAGATTTACAATTCAAAATTCTTCAATTTTTACGAATTGCAATTTGAAATTCTTCAATTTTGAAGATTTACAATTAGAAAATATTCAATTCAAAGGTGTATGAATAAAAATGCTTCAATTTTGATGATTTTGGAAATCAGAAGTAAAGTTTCTAATTCTATATCTTCTAAATTGGAGAATTTTCAAATGCGAATGATCAAAATTAGAGAATTTTTAATTGTATGTCTTGAAAGTTGCATAATTCAAAATTTAACTTCTTTAAGATTCACAACTCTTTTGATTTTAAAGATTTACAATTGATGGTTAAAAATGCTGGAAAGTTACAATTGGAAATTCTTGAATTATAAAAATATAAAAATATGAATTATTCAATTTTCAAGATTTATATATTAAATGATTCAATGATCTATAAAAAGATTCTAAATTTTGTTGATTTTGAAAGTCAAGAGTCAAGTTTTTAATTCTAAATTTTCTAAATTGAAGAAATTTCAAACACAAATCATCACAATTGCAGATTTTTTAATTTCAAAACTTAAAATTTGTATAACTGTTAGGAATTTAGAAATCTAATTTTTTCATTTTGATAATTTTGGCAAACAAATGTCAAGTTTTTAAATCTGAATCTTCCAAATTAAAGAATTTTTGAAAGTAAATCATCAAAATTGCATACATTTTTTCAGTTTTAATTGTCAAAATACAAAGTTTTCCATTTTAAAAATATCAAATTCAAAGTTCTACAGTTTGTTAAAAGTCGCAGTTTAAAACTCTTGGACTTTGGCGATGTATAATAGAAATTGTTTGATTTTGATGACTCTGGCAAAAAAAGTCATGTTTTTAATTCCAAACTGACCAAATGCAAGAAGTTTCGAAATCAAGTCATCGAATGTACATGCATTTTCAATTTTCAAGCGTCAAAACTTAAAGCTTTCCGATTTTAAAAATTTACAATTCAAATTTTTGCAATTTTTGGAAATTCTTGAATTTTGAATATAAAGAATTGCAAATTATTCCAGTTTCAAGATTTATATTTTCAAGGTATGTTATTTTGGAAGCTTTTTTTTATAGTTCAAATTTAAAGATTTACAATTGAACATTCTTCAATTTTAACGATTTGCAATTTAAAATTCTACAATTTTGAATATTTTTAGTTAAAGCCTCTTTAATATTTAATGTGCACAATAGAAAATGGTTCAATTTTGAATTCAAATTCTTCAATCGTCAACAGTGAAAAGGACAGCATTGATTAACTTTTTGGAAATTCTCATAATTTTTTAGACATTCAACACATGTTTTCGTATATAAAAAATTAACTTTGCAGGAACTTCAAGTTACTTGAATTAGTGACTGGAAATATTAGAAATTAATATTTTCAAGAATAAGTAAATTTAGTTGTAATTCAAACCTTTTTTCAAATAAATTTCCTTTTTTTTGTTTTTTTAATGTCTCATGCTTAAGATGGTTACAGTCCAATATGTGGAAGGCATTTTTGGTTAGATTTAGATTTTATTTTTTTTATTTTTTTGAATAGTCTGCACGAGGCTGTCCCGGTATATATTATTTAATATTATTATTATTATACCATTAAGCTAATTCCCTTTCAGGGTAAGTACGACTCACTCGGTGTTGATTATTTAAATAACACTGCTCCGAGCCAGGTCGATGATCGATCTCTCTAGCAAGCACGACAGGTGAAGAGTATTCGAAAGTCATCATAAAAAGTTCTCCACGCTGCCTTATTAGTATCCAAAATCTTTCGCTTGGATCCTTTTTTTGAAGAACTTTCCTAATAACTTTTCTAAATTTTCAAACCTTCATTTTTTTATCTCTCATCCTAAGAAAATGTTATAACAATTTTCAGTTACGTCCCTGAATCTACACATTCTTGTAGACTGGAATTTTGCCAAAAATGTTAAGACGATAGCCGGCGATCTCACGATTGGGAATTTCAAGAAATGCAAAGGCCTGTTAAAGATTAGAAAGAGCCTGACCGTTTGAAGTTATAGTTCTACAAATGTAAATTATAATATCTAGAGCAACATATAACCTACTTACTTCCACGACCTTGTCTTTACACAATCTAACATTTTCCAGAGTTTCGATGATCTTTACCTACATCTTCATGATTTCGTGAAACAAACTTTTAAATTAATAAATTCATGAATAAATATCCCTGAGAGCTACTTCTCCAAGAAGAAATAAATTAGATAATTATTCCTTGAAAATCTCTTTATTATAACTATTAAATAATAAAAAGCATTCCTTTCAAGAGAGTTAATTGGTAATGAGTAATGCTAATTAATTTATATAATTTCGATCAACCAGCAGCATAAATGTAATAATTATAAAGGAGATCAGTGCCATTCAGGTAAGCACCATGTGACGAGTATCGTGCCTATAATAATGACTATGAATTATTTTTAGCGTTGGCGACTGGTGCAGAAATTATAACGATCGATCTTGTCGATTGAGGTCGGTCGATTTTTTCTTAGGCTCAGGAAAAAATAACAACAGCTTTTAACAGGTGTCCAGACAGTTTTTATCCAAGCTAGCATCATCAATAGGGTGGTCCAAAAATTGATTGGGAACTTTTTTTCTCGAATTTGCATGCATATCTTCCCGAAATTTGTTTGAATCCCCAAAAAAATTGATGCGTTTCTTTGAAGATATTCAGAAGTTCCACAAGCCCCATAAAGCTTGACAAGTGTTTCCCATAAGAAAAAAAGACGTTTTTGTAAATTTTATTTGGACTCATTATTATTAGGTAAATCGAGTTGAAACTCAGAATCCATCTTCACAATTAGCTATAAAATGCAAATAACTGATTACTTCTTAAATATCAAAACCATAAGTATGTTCCATAGGGCCCCACTATAAACCCATAAATAAAAAATTGTGTTTTGCGAGTTTCTGATGATAATTATGATTTATTTGTTTATTTGTTTATGGATTATCAGGGTCATGTGAATATTATTTTACAAAGATTCTTGAGAAAATCTACAAACGATTGTATTCATAAAAGAAGAACAATTTTCAACGAAATAGTTGAATCTTCAATCCAAAACGTTTCATTTTCAATCTGTTCCATTTTTAACAAAGAAGATTTAATATCTTTTAAGATAAATACATTTTTTACAAATCAATTCAATTTTGTAATCCGACACTTAAAAACGTTGAGGAAAAAAGTTAATTTTCAACCTAAATGATGAATCTTTTATAAAAAAAGACTTTTTAACAAAGCAGTTCAACTTTCAACGAAACAGTTGAATTTTCAACAAAGAAGATTAATTTTCCGCTCAAGGATAAGAACTTCCAATAAAATTCTTCCAATTTTTATTTGAAAAAATCAATTTTCAACCAAAAAATATTAAATTTCAACATAGGACATGAGTTTTTAAACTAAAAAGTATAGTTTTTCAGAAAAAATCTTCTATTTTAACTGCGAAAAAACGAAACAATTGTTATCAAACCAGACAATAGAAATAATCAACAAAATACAGGAATTTTAAACCATATAGTTGAATTTTCAATAAAAAAGTGAATTTTCAAGCAAGAAGATTAATTTTCTACCGGAAAAGACCAATTTTCATGAAAATACATGCATTTTCAACGAAATTGTTGAAGTTTCTATTATAGATATGTACATTTTTAATGAAAGGCGGAAAAGTTCAATTTTTAGTAAAAAAGAATATTTTCAATGAAAAGTGAATTATCAACCAAATTGGTAAATTTTCAAGCAAAGGAAAGAATTTTTAACTAAAATGATGAATCCTAACAACAAAAAATCAATTTTCAATAAAATAGTTGAATCCTCAACAAAAACAGATTATTAGTTATCTACTAAACAGTTCCATTTTTTACCAAAAAATTTATATTTTTATCAGAAAAGAAATTAATTTTCAACAAGTGTTGATTTTCTACTAGGAATGCTATATTTTCTACGAAAGAGTTGAATTTTTAACAAAAAAAATCAATTTTTCACCAAAAGATATCAATTTTTATCAAAATAGTTAAATTTTTAATTAAAAAACTCGAGTGTTATCAAAAACCGTTGAATTTTGATCCTGGAGTGACGAATTTTCAACAAAACTAAGCTAATTTTGAACCGAAAGGGCTGAATTTTCAACCAAATACTCACATTCCAAACCAAAGAAGATGATTTTTTTTAACAAGACAGTTGAGTTTTCGACCTGAAAAGTCGAATGTTTTTTGAATTTATTCAAATTTTAATCAGTGAAAAAATATATTTTCATTAAAGAAGTTGATTTTTAATCAAAGAATATTAATTATCAACTAAATTGGTCAATTTTAAACAAACAAAGAAATGCAATTGAACAGTTGCATTTAGCACCAAATAGTTGCACTTGCAAGCAAAAGATAAAAATTTTCAACAAAAAAGTAGAATTTCTAAAAAAATAGTTTGTAGAATTTTTCCATAAAAAGGTTAAACGACAACTAAAACAGTTGCATTTTTAATCAAGCAGTCGAATTCCCTGCCAACAAAATGAATTTTCTATCCCAGAAGACGAAAGATCAATAAAACAGTTGAATTTTCGTCCAAAAATTATCACTTTTCAACAAAATTAAGCAAATATATAACAGACTTTTTAACCAGAAAGAATTGCCTTTCAAGTTTAAAACAAAAATTAATAAATTTTTGTATTGGCTTCTTTATTTCAGTTCGCATTTAGGCAAAAAAAAACAAGATGAGGCGAAAGTTTCCTAAAAATACGGGAAAACAGGAATACTTTTTCAAAAAGGGGGAAGGCGAATGAGGGAAAGAGTGTAAAGTCTGATATTGAATAGAATAAATAGATTACTACAGATTAATTAGATTTTCGTTTTTTAGATAAAATCAAAAAGATTAAAGTGACAACTGTGCCCTTTTCCTTTAAAAAATGCTACTACAGCGACTTTTTCTTTAAAAAATGAGTTGTAAAAAGTGACTTGAAAAAAATGCATCAGAATCAAAATCGAATGCAAAACCAATAATTCCCCATTGTGTATCAAATTAGATTTTATTCTTTACTTTATGTATCACCCCTTTTGAGTTTTTACCCGGAAAAAACTCAAAACCCTTAAACATTTTCATAATAAGCCCCCAAGCAATGTCTGACGTACTTAATATCTTATGGGTTTTTCAATTACTAAAATCCCCTACCGTCTGCAGCCGGATTTTTATTAGAAGCGCTTGCATTTACCAGAAGATTTGGTCAGAGATGTCGAAAACTGCAGAAAACCAAAACTCCTGAGCACAGCGGGTTAGCGACAGAACAGTCTGGATAAAGATATTCGATAGCATCGAGTTACCACATTGACTTCTCGGCGTCAAATCTCCCGCTCAAATGTTGTTAAACGAAGTGAAAACACGAGTGGTCACCCATCCGAGCGCTAACCGCGCCCGTCTGTGCTTAATTTGTGAACTCGACGATTCGGATCCTAGCTAATCTCGTTGGTGTATTCTGTTTTTTTCGCTCTTTAAATATTAAACATCTCTAAAGTTTTAATCAGTTCTAGGTTTTCTAAAACAGACTCTAAAACATTTCTAAAGTAAAATATTAGGTCTCCCTCTTCACACAATTTGCATTAATAATCATGGGTAGAATGCAACTTTGTGTGAAGTTAGATAAGTTAAAATGAATATTTATCAAATCGATAGACTTTAGCCTCTGGAGACAAAAGTCGCTGCTGAGACAACCGGAGAATATTCCTGATGCTCTTTGGTATTCCTAATAAAGTATGCACACCCAACATAACCAGGGTTGTGGATATGTTTCCAGACTCCTATGAATATGCACACCCTCGTTGAGTATCTTGCAACAAGGAGAACTTTATGTCCATGATCTCATTAAAATTAAAAACGTGAGAAGGCATACAAAATTAACAAGCGATTTCACATATGAGAAGATCCAAATATGAGAGGAAAATAAGCTAGAAAAACGAAAACCAAAATAAATTTTCAAACAAATGGTCGAATTTTCAAAACAAAAAGAATTACACTTTTACAGAAGACAGATGCATTTCCACAATAAATTAATTTTCTAGAAGATAGTTGAAGTTTCAATAAAAAAAAAAGATTAATTTTAATCCGACGGAGCCAATTTTCCATCCAAATAGATGAATTTTCAACGAAATATTTCCAGGCAAAACAGTTAAATTTACAACCAAATAGGTGAACTTTAGAGCAAAAGAGATCAATTTTCAACAAAACTTCAACTTTTAACAAGATAGTTGAATTTTCTACCAAATGGTCGAATTCTTAATTTTTCAAAATTAAACTTAAACCAAAAACAGTTGAATTTTCAACCAAATATTTCAATTTCCAAGTAAAGAATACGAATTTTTTAGAAAACAGTTGAATTTCTAACCAGGAAACATGATTTTGAAAAAAAATCAATTCTCATCGGAAAATCCAATATTTAATATTAAAAAACAACGAATTTTCTACAAAATAGTCCAATTTTTAATGTAATAGTTGTTTCTTCACCACATAGATTAATTTTTAATCTACAAATATGAATTCTCAACCAGAAATGTAATAGATAATATTTCAAACAAAAAATATGAAATTTCTACCGCAAGAGATGAATCTGAGAACTAAAAACGCAAATTTTTAATTAAAGAAATGGATTTTCTACCAAAAAATACGAATTTTTTACCAAAAAAGATAAATTGGAACCTCAACCAAAAAAGATGAATTTTTAAGAAAGATTTTTCGTTCAATAGGGGAGAAGATCGTCGACCAATTTGTTGAATCTTCATGTCAAAACGACGAATTCTTTACAAGACACTTGGATTTTGAAATAAATAGTTTGATCTTCTAATAAAGCAGTTGAATTTTCAACCAAAAATACGAATTTTCAACCAAAAAAGTCAATTCTCAACCAAATTTTTTGAATTTTCAAGCCAAAAAAGCAAACTTTCCACATAACAGTTGAATTCTTAACACCAAAATATGAATTTTCAATAAAAAAGTTCATTTACGACCACATAGTTGAATTTTCAAGTAAGAAGATCGTTCTTCAACGAACAAAAAATGTATTTTTTACAAAATAGTTTAACTTTAGACCAAGTAGTTGAATTTCCACAATGAAAAGAATTCTCAACAAAAAATGTGATAGTTAATATTTCAAGAAAAAAACTATTTTAATTTTGATACAAAAACTGTTGAATTCTAACAAAAAAGATGAATTTTTAACAAAATATTTGAATCCTTAATCAAAATAGATATAATTTTCAACCAAGAAGATTACTTTTCAGATAAAATCATGAATCTTTAAACAAATAGTTGAATTTTAAACTAAAAAAGGTACACTTTTAAACAAAAGTTGAATAGTTAGATTTTCAGTTAAAAAATTAATTTTGAACCAAAAATGAAATGAATTTTTAACAATGTAGTTAAATTTCCAACCAAAGAGATGAATTTCTAACTAAAATGATGAACGCTCAACCACAAAAATCAATTGCAAGAAAAAAATTGAAACCTCGACCAAAACAGATTATTAATTTTCAACTAAACAGCTTTATTTTCAACTACAAAAAAAATAATTTTTCACGAGAAAAGAGATCAATTTTCAGCTAAAAAGTCAATTTTCAGCCGAGGCTAAGAGGTCTGAATTTTCAAATAAATACTTACATTCTTAACCAAAAAAGATGAATCTTCAATCAAAAAATGAATTTTTTACAAAGTAGTTACATTTTCTAAGTTAATCTGCCATCTGAGGTAATCTTTAGATAATATAAATGTTCTCAAATCAGAAAAATGTCAAAGAAATGAAATAAAAAATATCCTCATTCTAGCCTCAAATAATTTTAACCCAATGTTCGTCTCTCAATCGACGGTCATAAAAAATAAAATTTATGTTTCGTATTTAAAGACAGGGGTATCAGCTTCGGTTTCACATAATATTTTGATGG
>CAKNXH010063095.1:211124-287266 GCA_932178445.1 Andricus quercusramuli
AAATCTTTTTGAAATCCTTGGAAAATCATTGGAATCTTTGTGCACTCTTTTGAATCTATATGAAATTTTCGTAAAATAATTGAAATTATTGTGAAATATTTTTAATCTATCAGGAATCTTTGGGAAATATTTGAAATCTTTGAAATTTTCAAAAAATTATTGGAATCTTTGTGAAATCTTTGTGACACCTTTGGAAATCTTTGCGAAATATTTGAAGTATTTTTAAAATATTTGGTATAATTTCTGAAATTATGAAAATCATTGAAGTCTTTGTGAAATCTTTTAAATCCATCCTAAATCTTTAAAATCTTCATGAAATCTTTGAAATCTATCTCAAATCTTTGAAATCTATCCGAAATCTTTGTTAAATCTTTGAAGTCTTTGGAAAATCATTAAAATATTTGTAAAACTTTCCAAAATGTTTGGAAATATTTCCGAAATATTCCAAATATTTTCGAAATATCTAACGACATTTTTGAAATTATTGAAATCTTTAGAAATCATTGAGTTCTTTGTGAAATCTTTCAAATCTATCCTAAATCTTCGAGAAATATTTGTGATATTTATAAAATTTTTGGGATATCGTTGAAATTTTTGTGTAACCTTTGAAATATATATATCATCTTTGAGAAATATTTGGAATCCTCATCAAATCTTCGGAAATCTTTGCGAAATCTTTAAAATATATGATAATATTTGTGAAATTATTGAAATCTTCTTGAAATCCTTAGAAAATCATTGGAATCTTTGTGTACTCGTTTGAATCTATATGAAATTTTTGTTAAATAATTGGAATTATTGTAAAATATTTTCAATCTATCAGAAATCTTTGGGAAATATTTGAAATCTTTGAAATTCTTAGAAAATTATTGGAATCTTTGTGAAATCTTTCTGATACCTTTGGAAATCTTTGCGAAATATTTGAAGTATTTTTAAAATATTTGGTATAATTTCTGAAATTATGAAAATCATTGAAGTCTTTGTGAAATCTTTTTAATCTATCCGAAATCTTCAAAATCTTCATGAAATCTTTGTGCAATCTTTGAAATCTATCTTAAATTTTTAAAATCTGTCTGAAATCTTTGTTAAATCTTTGAAGTCTTCAGAAAATTATAAAAATATTTGTGAAATCTTTCTGAAATGTTTGGAAATCTTTCCGAAATATTCCAAATATTTTTGAAATATCTTACGACATTCTTTAAATTATTGAAATCTTTGGGAAATCATTGAAATCTTTGTGAAATCTTTCAAATCTATCCTAAATCTTTGAGAAATATTTATGATATTTAGGAAATTTTTGGGTTATCATTGAAATGTTTGTGCAACCTTTGAAATATATATATAACCTTTGAGAAATATTTGGAATCCTTATGAAATCTTCGGAAATCTTTGCGAAATCTTTGAAATATTTGTTAATATTTGTGAAATTATTGAAATATTTTTGAAATCCTTTGAAAATTATTGAAATTATTTTGAAATCCTTTGAAAATCATTGGAATCTTTGTGCACTTGTTTGAATCTATATGAAATTTTTGTAAAATAATTGAAATTATTGTGAAATATTTTTAATCTATCAGAAATCTTTGGGAAATATTTGAAATCTTTGAAATTCTTAGAAAATCATTGGAATCCTTGTGAAGTCTTTTTGATATTTGAAGTATTTTTGAAATATTTGGTAATATTTGTGAAATCGTTAAAATCATTGGAGTCTTTCTGAAATCATTTAAATCTATCCGTATCTTTAAAATCTTCATGAAATCTCTTTATGAAATCATTGAAATCTTTTTTAAATCCTTGAAATCATTGGGAAATCATTGAAATATTTGTGAAATCTTTCTGAAATTTTTGGAAAAATTTTTCCGAAATATTAAAAATATTCTTGAAATATCTAATATAAATCTATAAAATATTTTTAATCTATCGGAAATCTTTGTGAAATATTTGAAGTATTTTTTAAATATTTGGCAATATTTGTGAAATTATTAAAATCATTGAAGTCTTTGTGAAATTTGTTTAATCTGTCCGAAATCTTTAAAATCTTTATGAAATCTTTTTAGGAAATCATTTAAATCTTTTTGCTATCTTTGAAATCTATCTGAAATCTTTAACGTTTTCGAGGAATCATTAAAATATTGTTAAAATCTTTCTGAAATTTTTGTAAATCTTTTCGAAGTATTTAAAATATTTTCTAAATATCTAATAATATTTTTAAATTTATTGAAACCTTTGGGAAATCGTTGATCTATCTGAAATTTTTGTGAAATAATTGAAATCTTTGTGGATTCTTTTAAATCTATCCAAAATCTTCGAGAAATATTTGTGAAATTTATTAAATCTTTGGGAAATCTTTATGTATTTTCGGAAATCGGTCTAAAATCTTTGCGAAATATTTGAAATCTTTACGAAATCTTGGGGAAATCACTGAAATCATTTTGAAATCTTTGGAAATCTATCAGAAATATTTGTGAAATGTTTGGGAAATTGTTTAAATGTTTGTGAAATCTTTCTGAAATGTTTGGAAATCTTTGTGAAATATTTATAATATTTGGTAATATTTGCAGAATTCATGAAATCTTTGGAAAATCCTTGAAGTCTTTGCGAAGTCTTATAAATCTATCCGAAATCTGTGCTAAATGTTTGATATCTCTGGGAAATTATTGAAATCTTTGTACAATCTTCGAAAGTTATCGAAAATCTTTGTGAAATAATTGAATTCTTTATGAGATCTTTTAAATCTATCCAAATCCTTTGTAAAATATTTGGGAAATTATTCAAATCTTTGCGAAATATTGTATATCTATCGAAAATCGTTGCGAAACCTTCAACATTTTTGCAAAGTCTTTGGGCAATTATTAAAATTTTTGTGTTATCTTTGAAATCTACCTGAAATCTTTAGGAAACTTTTGAAGACTTTATGAAATCATTGAAATCTTTGTGAAATATTTCTAAAATCTTCAGAAATATTTGTGAAATATTTGGTAATATTTGTGAAATTATGAAAATCATTGAAGGCTCTGTGAAATCTTTTGAATCTATCCAAAATCTTTAAAATCTTTATGAAATCCTTTTAGGAAATCATTGAAATCTTAGTGCAATATTTGAAATCGATTTCAAATCTCTAAAATCTTTGGGATATCATTAAAATATTCGTAGAATCTTTCTGAAAAGTTTGGAAATCTTTCCGAAATATTTAAAATATTTTTGAAATATCTAATAATATTTGTGAATTTATTGAAATATTTGGAAAATCATTTAAGCCTTTGCACAGTCTTCGAAATCTATCTGAAATTTTTGTGAACTAATTAAAATCTTTGTGAAATCTTTCAAATCTATCCAAAATCTTTGAGCAATATTTGTGAAATTTATTAAATCTTTTGGAAATCGTTGAAATCTTTGTGCATTTTTTTAATCTATCAGAAATATTTATTAAATCGCTCAAATCTTTTTGAAATCTTTGGAAATCTTTGCTGAATATTAAAAATATTTCGCAATATTTGAGGAATTTGTGAAATCTTTGTGAAATCATTCAAATCTTTAGCAATATGAATTTTATACCTGTATTTATTCTTTATTATTAATTATTGTTTACTATTTATTGTTAACTTTTCAGTTATTATTTATGTAAAATTTTACATCATATATTATTATTTTAGTATATAAAAATTGTGTCATCTAATATTATAAGTCTAAGTTTTCAGAGTTGAGCAGTAACTTGTCACAACTAAGTTATTGAAAAGTTACATTAATTGTAACTTTCAGGTCAACTTTCTTACTTTTTAAAAAAAAACTTGTAACGTCACTTATTTAGGTCTTCTGCAGGAACTTTGCAGTATCTTTTTGGTCAAAAAATCATTTTTTGTGTGGAAAATTCATCTTTCTTGGCTAGAAATGTTTGGTTGAAAATGTAACTACTGAACTTTTTTGTTCAAAATTCCATATTGTGGATTCAACTATATTGTTGAAAATTCTTATTTTTATTGCATTCAACTGTTCTTTATTTAAATTTCAATCTTTCTTGGTTGAAATATCATCAATTAATTTTTTTGTTCAGAATTAATTTTTTGCTGTGAAAATTCAACAAGTAGTTCAAAGAATAAAATACTTTGTATTAAAAATCAATTTTTTTGTTATTGAAGATTAATCATTATAGTTAAAAATTCATCTTTTTAATTTAAAATTCAATTTTATTGGTTGAGAATAAATTTTTTAAACTGAAAATATAACTATTCCATTTTTTATTTGAAATTTATATTTTTAGTTCAAAATGGATCTTTTTGAGTTGAAAATTCATGTATTTTTTGAAAATCCGTCTTGTTTGGTAGATACTTAATCTTCTTGGCTACATTTAATCTTTTTCGTTGAAAATTAAACTATTCAGATACATTTATTATATTGGTGTTACCGTATTGAACAGATTTTTATGAAATGTAACTACTAAACTTTCTTCTTAAAAATTCTATATTGTGAATTTAAGTATATTTTTGAAAATTCGTATTTTTATTGCATTCAACTTTTCTTTCTTTAAATTATGATATTTCTTGGTTGAAATATCATCAATTAATTTTCTTGATCAGAATTCATTTTTTTCTGTGAAAATTCAACAACTTGTTTGAAAGATGAAATACTTTGTTTAAAAAATCCATTCTTTTGTTATTGAAGAATGATCTATAGAGTTGAAAATTCATCTTTTTTGTTCAGAATTCATTTCTTCTAGGATTCATTATTTTAGTTGAAAATTTATCTCTTTGGTTATAAATTTAACTATTTTCTTGGAAATTCGTATCTTTTTTTATTGCTTTCAACTGTTCTTTATTTAAATTTAGAACTTTCTTGGCTAAAATATCGCTTATTACATTTTTCGTTGAGAACATCTTCTTCCTGTGAAAATTCAATTACTTTTTTGAAAGATGAAATACTTTGCTGAAAATTTATTTTTTGTTATTGAAAATTAATCACTATGGTCAAAAAATCATTTTGGTATAAAATTTAACCAGTTTGTTGAAAATTCGATTTTATTGACTGAGAATTAATTTTTTTGAACTGAAAAGGTAACTAATTCCCGTTTGGGTTGAAAATTGATATTTTTAATTGAAAGTTGATCTTTTCTAGTTCAGAATGGAACAATTTGGTTGAAAATTCATGTGCTCTGTTGAAAAAATCTCTTTCTTGGTAAAATATCAATTTTCTTGGTTGAAAATTCATTTTTTGGTTGAAAATGCATTTTTTTGTTGAAAATGAGTTTTCTTGTTAAAAAATCACCTTTTTGGAAGAAAATTAATTTTCTTACCGGAAATTCATGCTTTTTGGTTAAAACCGCAATTTTTTGTTGAAAAATAATCTGTTTTAGTCTTATTTAATAAAAAAAATTAAAAATTAAAAATTTAATCTTATTTAGTTATTCAGATATTTGGTTTAAGGTTGAAGTTTCTTGGAAATATTTAACTAATTGGTAAAAAATTAACTTTTCTATTGAAAATTTGTCTTTTTGGGTAAAAAGTTCTGCTTTTTTTGAAAATTCATTCTTCCGGTTGAAGATTCAACTATTTTGTGGAAAATTCATCCTTTTGGATTAAAAACTTGAGGCTAAAAACTTCGGTGAAACCCTAAAAATTATTAGAAATTCTTTGTGGAATCAGCCCTAAATTTGATAAAACAATGAAAAGAATTTTTGAAGTTATTATCGGACTTAGAATACAAAAAGTTGTAATATCATCACAATTAATGATCTAAAGTGACCCTTAAATATTTTTTTCTAGAGTAATATGCACAGGATCCCTTCTAAAATATAAACAAGAAAAATATTCTCCGTGCTGAATAAATTCAAAATTTCTATACAAGGTGACATAAAAAATTTCCAATTTCGAAATACACCAATAGTAGACGTGTCTGATTGCTTAAAGATTCCTATAGTACTTCAGAATGTATTTTTAGCTAAAATTTACGATGTAAATTGTTGAAATAATTTTGAAGTTATTGTAATAAATACTGAACTTTAAAATCGATTTAAGAAACTCGATTATTTTTTTTATCAATATTAAATAATTTAATGACTGGGCGGCAAAAGCTTCAAAATCGATATTCGGTTGCACTATTTTTTTATAAATAAATAAATTTCAGTCACATTCTCAAATCTACACCCTCGAGAAAATCATGATGTTTTAAATGAAAGTGAATGAGATTTTTCTTTTTTTATCTAAAATTACTTCCTGTTTCGCAAGTAAAATTATTAATAACGTTTTAATAACTACTTTAATCAGTGATAAGGTTTTCCATCCAAATAAGTATTCCTAATAGATGGTCGCAACGCATTAAAATGATCATTATCAATGCGACGACGATAATGTTTGATATAACACGTTTTCAACCTTCAATCTACGCCTTACATCTTTAGTATTACAAAAAAATAGATAAAAAAATTAACAAGAAAAATTATTTCTCACAATTGTTTACTCAGGACTTTTATTTATTGTAAAGAATTATTTATATTGAAATGATATTCTTTTTTATATTATAACAAAAATTGAAAGTGGTTCAAAAAGTAGGTAAAAGTTCACCAATTATCAAGAATATTTATTTTATTCTTCTCAAGTTTTACAGAGAAACTAATGACTTTAAAACATGTTAAAATTTTTATGAGAATGTGGACCCATTCGAATTGTAAGATTGGCAAGAAAAAACAATTATTTTCAAAGAAAATGAAAGAAATTAAATTTCTATTTTTTTCAATCTATCAAAAAACCTAATTTTTAATGAAATATTCGATGGTTAAACGAAAGAAATAAATTTTCATCAAAAAATGAAATAGTTAAATTTTCAGTAATAAAAAATTAATTTATAACCGAAAAATAAATAAATTTTAAACGAAATTGTCAAATTTCCAACCAATAAGATTAAATTATTATGAAAAGAAGGTAAGTCTTCAGTTAAAGCAAATAACTTTCAACCACGAAAAAATGGTATTTACAACAAAATAGTGAAATTTTCTAGCAGAGTGATGAACTTTCCCTAAAAGAATTAATTCATAACAAAAATAGCTGATATTTTCATCAAAAAATATTATAATTTTCAATCAAAAACAGTTGAATTAAACGAAAAAATAATACGAATTTTCAACAAATTAGTTGGAACCTCAACAAAAACAGAATTATTTATTAACAAAAATCATTTAGGGACAACTGAAAAATCCCGAAAAAATAAATTTCGGACTATCAAATTTCGAAATATCAAAGTCCCGAATTGGAGAATTGCCGAGAAATAAAACTTTTTTGAACGTTTAGAATTTTAAAAAATTATTCTTTGGATTTAAGATTACAATAATTTTATAAAAATGTATAAAAAATAAATAAAAAACACGTGCGCCTGGAACGAAAAAAAAATCCCCGTAAATTTCCTTTGAACCTAATAAAAGTTTTCAAACGAATTTTTTCGGATTCAATCAAGCACAAATTTATCTGGAAACTCCGGTTTAATTTATTTTTTGAATTGAAATTCCGATCTTTGAGACCTTTTTCTGTATTTAAAAAAATACTATATGCATATTCTCAAACAAAAATTGTCATCCAGAGATATTTTTCTTCAATTATTATTTTATATTTGAAGAATAATTTTTAAAAACTCTAACATTTCAGAAAATGTTTTCCTTCATAAAAATATGTTATAATTGTATTTTCAAAAAATTAATCATATTTAATATACAACAATTTGTTTAATTGATTAAATTGGGGAATTTTCTAGTTCGGATATTTTATAATTCAGCAATTTTCTGATGGGAATTTTATTATTCGGGACTTTTCAAATTCGGTAATATTATAAATTGCATGGAATTTTATTATTCGGGAAGTTTCCAATCCGGGAATTTCATATTTCAGCAATGCTATGATTTTGGGAATTTTATTATTTGTCATTTTTCCAATTCGAGATTTTTATATTTCGATAATTTTATCATTTCATGAGTTTTATTATTCAAGAATTTTCCCAATCGATAGAATAAGGCTTAAAAAAATTCTTTGCTTTAATGATAATTTATTTAAATCAAAGAAAAATATTTATTAGATCTCAGTTTAAAAAAAAAGTTTCTTTGACTAATATTCTTCCTCGAAGAAATTTCTTTGGTTCACAAACATGGTTTTTTGCTCCAGTGAAAATTTTTCTAAAATGATTTTCTCCATTTTGAAATTATTTCTGGTTAAATTAAAAAATTAAGTTTCCTTAATTCAAAACAAAATTTTTTGTGAGCGTTTGTAACAACTTACACTTATTTCGATCACAGTTTATATAAATAGGTATCAATGATTCTATATATTGAGGAATGGAAACTGGTGTCCCTCAATCTATAATTGTACCTAGTTTTGGTAATTGTACAGGGTACACACTTAGCTTTATAAACAGTTTACTTCGACCTGACATTAAAAGACATTTTTCGCTTGCAAATTTATTTAAACAATTTTATGAAGTCATTACGACTATTAGTTTTGAAAATGTTTTTTCCAATTAAATTTTTCTTATTATCGCTTCTTACACATTTTTGAAAAATCGTTGAATTTTAATAAATGATTACTTTTTTTTTTTGAGGAAAACATTCTCCATAACTCTACTGTTTCCAGATTTGCAAGTAAATTTTTCTATTGCTGAAATCGTTATAACAAATTTTTTATTTAAAACAATTTTCAACCAAGAAATAATGAATTTATAACGAAATAGTTGAATTTTCTGCCAAAGTGATGAATCTTCGATAACAAAATTAATTCGTAACAAAAAGTGTAATAGTTGATATTTCCACCAAAAAATACAAAATTTTCAACAAATTGCTTTAAACTTCATCCAAAACCGACCGATTTTCAAACAAAAAATAGGAGTTTTTAATCAAAAATTATTGTCAAGTCAAAAAAGAAAACAAATATCATCCGAAAATATGAATTTTATGCCAAAATTTTTAAGAATACCAGAATTTTAAAACCAAACGAGGAAAGTTATTTTTCAAACAAGAAAAATGAAATTTTCAACAAAATAGTTGCTTTTTAATGAAAGTGATTATTCGTCCATAAAAAACTTAATCCTCAACAAAAAATTAAATATTTAATTTAATTTAATCCACCACATAATACAAATTTTCAACCAAGTAGTTGAATCTTTAACCAAAACAGACTGACTTTTAAACCGGAAAGAGAAATTTTCAACAACAGAGTTTAATTTTTAACTAGAAAATATTTTTTAGTCAATAGAGAAAACAAATTTCATCCAAAAATGTGAATTTTATATCAAAAATTTTTAAGAATATCAGAATTTTCAAACCAAAAGAAAGCTATTTTTTAACAAAATAAATTAATTTTCAGCTCAAAAACAAATTTCAAGCTGAAATAGCATAGTTATATTTTTGGTTTGAAAATATTAATTTTCAACTAAAAAAAAAGAACTTTGCAACGAAATAGTTGATTTTTCAACCAAAGCGATGAATTTTCGATAAAGAATGAATTCTAAACCAAAAGTGTAATAGTTGATACTTCCACCAAAAAATACAAACTTTCAATAAATTAGTTGAATCTTTAACCAAAACAGACTTCTCTTCAAACAAACAAAAAAATAGTCTAATTCTCAGTTTGAAAAAAAAAATTTTACACAAAAAGCAATTTTTTTTAACAAAATAGTTAAATTTTCCGCCAAAAATAGAATAGTTAAACTTTCAGTAGAAAAAATTAATTCTCAACACAATAAAATAAATTTCCAACGAAATAGTTAAATTTTCCACCAAAAAGATGCATTTTTAACCAAGAAATATTCAAACAATAAATATATAATCAAGAATATCAGGATTTTCAAACCACAAGAGAAACCAAAATAATAATTTCAACAAAAAAAATTAAATTTCGAATAAAAAAAATGTTAAACATAATTATAATAGTTACACTCCCAATTTAAAAAAATAATTTTTTAACTAAAAACCCATTTTTCAACAAAATAGATACATTTTTAACAAATTAAATGAATTTTCGAATGAAATAATGAATCTTCAATGAAAAAATGAATTTTTCGCTGAACAGTTGAATTTTAAACCTAAAAGATGAAATTCCTACTATAAGAGACAAATTTTCAAAGAAGAATTTTCAACGACAGAGTTGAATTTTTAATCGAGAAAGGTTCATATTTTGGGGATGAGATTTTTTTTCTTTAGTAACTAAAAAAGTTCATTGGAAAGCTCATCCAAAAATATGAGTTTTATATTAAAATTTTTAACAATAACAGAATTTTCTACCCAGAACAGCACGTATTTTTAACAAAATAATTAAATTTCAAAATCAGCCGATGAATTTTCTACAATAAAATACACATTTTTGGAGAATATTTTTCAAAAACAGAGTTGAATTTTTAAACGAAAAAGATTTTTCAGTCAGTTAAAAAAAAATTCCTTACCTGAAAATATAAATTTTATACCAGAATTTTCAAGATTACCAGATTTTTTAACAGAATAAAGACTAGTTTTCAAAAACAAATTAATTTCCAACTAAAATGAACATAAATTTTCAAGCATTTTTAGGAAATTGGTAAGAAGCGACAATAAGTGAAAATTAAATAAAACAAACTGTTGTTAAAATAATTATTTTTAGTAATTTCGAAATTTTTTTTAACAAAAAAATCATTCACGTATAATGAAATTCCAAAATTGGAACATTTCTGAATAATAAAATTCCTAAATTATATAATTTCCGCATAATAAAATTTCCCAACAATGGACCGACTAAAAAATCCCAAAAAATAAAATATCTGAATAATAAAATTCCCGAACAATAAAATTCCCGAATAATAACATTTCTGACTGATAAAATTTCCGAATAATAAAATTCCCGAATAATAAAATTGCTGAATGATAAAAGTTCCGAATAATATAATTGATAAATAATAAGATTCGCGAGTAAAGAAATTCCCGAATGATAAAATTCCCGAAAGTTTATAATATTACTGAATTTGCAAATTCCCGACAAAAAATTGCCAAATTATAAAATACCCGTACTACAAAATTCCCGAATTTAAACAATTGAATTTTTTTATGAATATTGTTAATTTATTGAAAAAAAATTTAAATATTTTCATAAAAAAGAATTATTTTCAATGTTTAAAATTTCTAAAAAAGTTTATTTGAATTTATAATAACAATAATGAAAAAAAGATTTTTTTTTTCAATTATTCTTATTTCAAATTCAAACAATAATTGTAGAAATTTTAAATATTAAAATATTTTCTCATTTTATTTTCAATGAATAAATAATATTTATCAGAAAAATTTAATGGTTTCAATTCAGGATTTTTTTAGTACGGATATTTTATAATACGGAAATTTTGTGTCGGGTATGCTATTATTCAGGAATTTCCCAATCCGGGAATGTTACTATTGGTGTATTTTATAGTGTCAAGAATTTTATTTTTCAGGATTTTTCAGTCGTCTTTTGACTTTTAAAACTTTTTTAAAATTGAAAAATTAAAAAATTTAGAAACTTTACAAAAATTGACTTTTACTTTTTTCAACTATCAAGAGAGGATAAAATAGGAATTTTCTATGTTCAGATGTCGCTGTGCTACAGTGGGTTATTGAAGATAGGTAAATAGGGTGGCCGCATCCTACCTTACCGATTCAATACAAATTAAAAATTTCCAGATATTAAAATAATTACTACTTAACAATTTTTTAAGTAACGATTATTAAATAAAAATAATTTAACTAATGATCACGTCTATTCAAAAAAAATAATTATTTAAATCTCTTGATGGTATACACAACTTCTCTTTAACCCAATGTCGGTAAATCAAATATTCACATTTAATCACTATTTTCAAACATGTTACTGACCGATAGTAAAAAAAACATTTTCAGTTTATATTGAGATTAACAATAACACGTGTGCAGTGGAATAAAGTGAAAATCACGAATAAATACTTTTATTGTGACCCATTAAGTGATAGAAGATTCAAAATTTTCATAATCTAGTTTACTTTATTTCTAAAAATTATTGGTAAAATTGGTTAAATCAAAACTGGACCATCTTGATTACAATTTTAAAGCAACATTTGCAAGCATGACCAAGGTGAGAATCATCTGATCCGGACGTATAGACAGTGTGGCCAACTTAAATTTTTTAAATGTTGATAACTTCCTACGTTTTTTAAAAAGTCAATTGATTTCAAGATTAATTTTATTCTATACGAAAAAAATAGGTTTAACGAAATTCTCGAAAATCAAGCATGAAATTGCTTCAAGTGGCTGTTTTCAGTTTGTTCTTTTGAATTTTCTGGAATTTTTTTAAATTGAAATTTCCGAATTAGAAATTTTGTTTCTCAAAATTGATTTCTGAAAGAGAACATTGGAATTGTAAATCATTTTTTATTAATAAAGGTAACAATTATGATCTTAACTTTTTGACCACTTGTTTTAAAAATGTCAAAAGGATTATATTCAAAAACCCTTTACCACATGAAATGAGGTTATTTATTATTACTTTTTTTATTTATTATATATATATATATATATTTTAATATAATTTATTTAATGAATATTAAATTTTTATATCTATTCCATCTATAAAGATTAGGAATTTTTTCACCATCAATGCAGTAAATCTAAATTTTCAAATGAGTGATTTTACTTGATGATAAAATATATTTGTCAATGTTTCCATACAATATTGATAAAAGAGGAAACTTCAAATATATATGTTTTTTTAATATGAAGAAATAATTTAAATTACCGGCACCAAAGGTTTTAATTCTGGGAACATTTTTAATGAATTAGTGTACCGAAAAAATCCGACTATTTGTACCGAAATTTTGGTATACCTAGCTAAAGCTCTAAAAAATATATATTATTAAAGATTTTAAAATAAAATTTTGAAGCTTTTTAAGGATTTTAAAATGTTTTACAATAATAATAACATTTTTTTCTTGAGATTCCTGGAAAAATTTTAATTAATTTTTTATTTTGCGAAACTTAATTTTCAGAAAATATTAAAAAATATTTTTAAGTATTTCGAAAAATTTTCCGAAAATGCGGAAACGAATGTAGAAGATCTTAAAGCATATTTTTGCAGTTTTGGAAGATTAAAAAATTTTAGAAAAATTCGAACAAGTTTAAGACATGTTGAATAATAGGAAGTCTACATGTACCGAAAAAATCTGGCCAAATTTGTACCGAAAAAATCCGGCTTTTTTTGTAAAAAAATTTCGGTAGCCGTAGCCACGGCCAAAATAATATTAAACTTAGAAAGATTTTAACAAATTTGATTTGATTTCGATAGAATAAACACATTTTATTGAAATTTCTGGGAAAATTTTCTATTATTTTCATTTTACCAAATTTATTTTAGGGAATATTTAAAAAGATTTCAAAACATTCCAAAAGATTTCCAAAATTGGAAAAAAGGAATCTGAAACATTTTTTTGCAATTTTTGTAACTTTGCGAACTTTTTCAAAATTTTAGGAAAAATTCGAATAATTTAAAAAGTTATTTTGAATTTAAAAAAAATGTTAAAGTTTTTTAAAGATTTTGAAATGTTTCAAGATAATAATTAAAATTTTTGCTTATGATTCTTGAGAATATTTCAATTGATTCTTTGTTGTAAACATTAATTTCAGAAAAAAAATTAAAATTATCTTTAAATATTACAAAATATTTTCAAATTTTTCAAAAAAGAATCCGAAAAATTTTAAGACAGTTAGAGGAATAGTTCGAGTCAGTTTAATATATATTTAGGAATTTTAGATGTTTTAAAGGGAAGAACAAAAATTGATAATTTGATTTTTAATTTTTCCAAGCCTGAAATAGTCCTCAATATCTTCTAAACTGACTCATATTATTCCTAATTTTGTAAAATCCTGTAAAACAAGAAAAAAAATTATTCAGAAATTTTCTTGATACTTTTTTTAGGTACTTTTCGAGAAACCTATGAAAATTATACTTCTACAACCTTAAATAAATAAACAAAGAAACTTGACAAATGAATAGTTGATCGAAAGTTTTATATTGTATCAAAAATTACTTTTCCAATGAGAATTCGCCTGAAAACTTTCTTTTCTTGACTGAAAAATCTGTTTTGGTTGATTAATCGTCTTTTTGATTTGAAAAATCATCTCTTTTGGTAGAAATTCCATATTTTTTCTTTAAAATTCTGGTTAGGATTTGGTTTAAAATTGAAGATTTTCTTTTTTAATTCAAATTAAAATCTCTTTTTCGTTTTAATTTAACTATTACATGTTTTAATTGAGATTTCATCCTTTTTAGTTAAAAATTTAACTGCTTTGTTAAACTTCTCTGTTGAAATACACTTGTTAGGTTGAAAATTCATCATTTTAGTTCAAAATTAATCTCTGGCTGAACAATGTAATTTTTTTGTTAAAATTTCGTTTATTTCCTGAATTCAACTGTTTTTGATTCAAAATTAAAATCTTTTTGGATTGAAATATCAACTATTACATTTTTCGTTGAGAAATAATCTTTATTAGCTGAAAATTCATGTGTTAAGTTCAAAAATAACTTCTTAATTCAAAATTCATATTTTTGGGTAAAAAAAATTAAACTGTTTTGTAGAAAATTCGTCTCCCTTAGAAAATATTCAATTTGTTTTCATTAAAAATTCAACTGGTTAAAAATTTACCCTTTTTGGTTGAGAATTCAACTATTTTGTCTGAAAAGTAAACTATTGCTTTGAAGATTAACTTTTTTTTAAATTTAGATTTGACATCTGAAATTTGCGAAAATCTTTTTGAATTTCCTCAAGAATAATAATAAAGTTATATTTATAAAAACATTGAAACGAATTACCAAACAACTTAGGAAATAAATAGTTATTCGAAAATTGTAAAAATTATTTTTCCCTCGAATTGAGAAACCACACACGCGCGCGCGATTTATAATTCTATCAAATTAAAAAAAATATAACAGCCAGTTATTACATTTTTTCGATACTTTTATAGGCAATTCTTTACTCTTATTGGCGGAGTTCTTGCTCTTGGAGAGTGCGGATAGGTAAATTATTCACGATATTTTTTATCAATTAATTAATGTAAGTGTAGCTACTTTCACTCTGAGGTGAAAAAATTGTGAATTATTTTTAATAATTCTGTGATATTCCATCATATATAGATTTTTGTTTAAATAAGTCAACGAAATTTGACAAATATTAGTTATTTCAAAAGTTAGTAATATTTAATTGAAACATTGAAATTTTAATTTCCCTGAATATCTTTTTAGAAATTCAACAAAATGTTATCGAGTTATCAATTAAAATTAGGTGCCCGATAGTAAACTTCGGTAGTGTACATGCTTTACAAACACAATTGATTTAGTTGATTGTAATTGAAAGGTTGATTCGTGAATTCGAGATTTTGGTAAAATTCGTTGCACGGAGTTTACGTTAAATTACTAATTGCAATCAATACACTAACACATAAATTTAATTGTTTAGAAATGCGAAACAGCAACCCAATTTCTATTTCATATAAAATCTCGTATACAAAATTAACATTTTATTTACTGAGTTATATTTTTGATAAATAAGTAAACTTTAAAACTTCGAAAATTATTTTTATGCGTCACAACTTATAAATTTCCCAACAAATTCTTGTTTTCTTTCTCTAAAATACAGGGTTGCATTTAAAAGAAATCCCATATGAAATTAGACCAGTGGACATCCTTAAACCTGATGGAGAACAACACACTTCTGAATTTCGAAAAATAAATCCCATGTCAAAAGTACCTGCACTCCACATCGACAATCAGACTTTAATCGAATCTGTAAGTATTCTCAAAATTTGAAACATAATCTACTCAATAAAGGTTGATAAAAAATTATAATTCTCAAAAATAACACAAGAGATACTTAAGAAAAAAATGAATTTTCAACTAAATAGTTAAGCTTCGACTCAAAAAGATAAATTTTCAACCAGAAATAAAAAAATTAAATTTTCAGTTGAAACAATTAATTGTCAACTCAGAAAAAGGGAATTTTCAACAAATAAGTTGAATCTGTAAACAAAAACAGACTTATATCAAAACAAGAAAGATTTTTCAGTCAATAAAGAAAAAACGATCTGATCCAAAAATATGAGTTTCATACCAAAATTTAAAACCATATGTATTGAAAATTTTAACCCAAAAAGTACTAGCTTCCAACATACAAAATAAATTTCCAACTAAAAACTACAAATTTTCAAGCAAAAATGGAATAGCTACATTTTCAGCTTAAAGAAAATAATTTTCATTAAAAGAAACGAATCTACCACTAAAATGATGAGTTTTCGAACATAAAAATAAATATTTGACTGGAAAAATATAAATTTACAACCAAAAATAGAATCGGTTAATTAAAAAAAAAATAATAATAATTTTTAATCGAATAAAATAAATTCTTAATGAAATAGTCAAATTTTCAACCAAAGAAAATAATTCCTAACCCAGAAAATTAAATTTCTATGAAAAAAAAAATCAATTTTCCACGAAAAATGGAAAAATTAAATTTTCAGTTGAAGCAATTAATTTTCAATCAAAGTGTTGAATTTCCTTTAAAAAATGAATCCTTGAATAAATGTGTAACAGATGATATTTTCGCCAAAAAATATGTCAATTTTTAATCAAAAGCATTTTTAGTATACCAAAAAATACGAGTTTCCAACAAATTAGTCGAATCCTTAAACCAAACCCGACTAATTTTCAAACCAAAAATAAAGAAATTGTAAACAACACAGTTGAATTGAAAAAAAAAATTTATAAATCAAAAATCTCATCCAAAAATATGAGTTTTATAACGAAATTTTCCAAAACATCAGCACACAACTTTATGGAATTTTAAAGCCAAAAAGAAGATTTTTTCTCAATGAATTTTCAACCAAGAAAGATGACTTTCCTACCATAAAAGATGAATTTTCAATCCAAAAGGCCGAATTTGTTAACAAAATAGTTGAATTTTCAACCATGCAAATGAATTTTCAACAAAAAATAGAACAGTTAAATTTTCAACAAAATAATAATAAATGTCTATGAAAAAAGGTACATTTTCGACAAAAGATGGGAGAATGATATTCTCAGTTAAAAGAATTAATTTTCAATCAAGAAAAAAGGCATTTTCAACAAAATAGTTAAATTTTCCAACAAAATGATGAATTTCTAATAAAAAAATGAATTCTCAATGAAAAGTGTAATAGTTGATATTTCCAGCACAAAATATTTTAATTTTTAGTGTAAAATATTTGAATTAATCCAAAAAATTCGAATTTCCATGAAATTAGTCGAAACCTCAACCAAAACGGACTAATTTTTAAACCATAACAAGTAACTCTTAACAACAGACTTGAATTTCTAGACAAGAAACATTTTTCAGGCAATAAGAAAAAACTCTAATTCAAAAATATGAATTTTGTACAAAAATTTTCCAGAATACCAAAATTTTCTACCCAAAAAAGACGAGTTCCAAAAAAAAAAGAATTATCAACTGAAACAATAACATTAACTAAAAATACAATATTTAAATTTTCGGAAAAAATTAAGTTTCAACCATAAAGATGAATTTTCAACCAAGAAGATTAAATTTCTATCGAAAAAGATGAATTTCCGACAAAAAATAAAATAGTTATATTTTTATTCGAGGAATTAATTTTCAATCTAAAAAAAAACGACTAATTCTCAACCGAAGAGAATAAAATAACAAAAATTTGAAAAGAAATTTGAATGTATGAAGGAATATCCAACTTAATAGCCAAATTATCAGCCGAAGAAATGAATTATTACTATTATTATTATATTATTATTAATTATTATCTGTCAGATGTACAGAAAGTAATTGAACTTTCAACGTAAGACGAAGATTTTCTAACAAAAGATGGAATAGTTAAATTTTCTGTTAAAAAAAAATTAATTCTCAATAAGAAAAGATTTTTAACAAAATAGTTACATTTTGAACAAGAAAAAAGGTTTTTTTAACTTAAATGATGAATCCTCAACCAAACTCGATCAAAATTTTAAGCAAAAAGTTGCATTTTTTTACCAAAAATAAATAAAGTTTCTACGAAAATACATAAACTTATAACCCAAAGAAAAGACGAACTTTCAACAAAAGTGTTGAATTTCCAACCAAAAAGAAAAGCTTTTTAACAAATATGTTAAATTTTCAACAAAATAATAAAATAAAATTTATCTTCAGTTTATCGATAATGCCCTGACTCTATCAAGTTTTTCCTGACATTTCCTAATTTCCTCTAACCAGTTTTGATCCCTTTTTTATCTTTTAACAAAATTTCTAATAATTTTTCTTACACTTTTCTTCTACAGATGAGCATTTTACAATATTTGGAAGAAACTAGACCCCAAAATCCACTAATGCCAAAAGATCTAAAGGAAAGGATAAGAGTTAGAGAAATTTGTGAAGTTATTGTATCTGGAATTCAGCCCTTACAAAATATTGGTTTAAAGGAACACGTGGGTAATGAAAATTGGTTAAATTGGACACAGCTCTGGATAAATAAAGGATTTACAGGTATGAAGTTAATCAAAAAGAATAATATCAGTATTTTTTATTTTTTCATTCCCATAAATAAAAAATTATCCTTTGTTTTTCAGCTTTAGAATATATATTGTCAACTACCGGAAATGAATATTGTGTTGGTGATAGTATCACTTTAGCAGATTGCTGTCTAGTACCTCAAGTGTACAATGCTAAAAATTATCGTGTGAATATGAGTTCGTATCCCTCAATTTCCCGGATAATCAAAAATTTGGAAAATCATCCTGCCTTTCTGGCTACCCATCCTAGTAATCAACCCGACTCTCCAAAAAAAAAAATTGACTGTTTATTAATTTCAGGGGAAAAATAATGTTTCATACAAAATAAAATTTTTGAATAACTATTCATTTGTTTTAAGTTTCTTGAATGCCTACGAGCTAAAATTAATTTCTGTGAAATAAGAAAAAGGAAGTATTTTTAATTTTTTTCAAGTTATACAAATATATTATTTTCAAATTCTTAAAAAAATTCGAAAAGATTTTTTGAGATTGCAGATGTGCCAAAAAAGAATCAAAAAAATTTTGAAGTCTTTTTTTTATTCTATAGGATTTTATACAATATTAGGAACATTCAAGTCAGTTTAAAAGATATTGAGATCTTTCAGAAGTGAGAAAGAAATTTCAAAATACTTTATTAAATTTCGGAAATCATTTTGAGTTTCAAAATATTTTTAATCTCTTCAGAACTTCAAAACTTTCCTCAAGATCTCTCCAATTCCTTTGAAACTGATTTTATGGTCATAAATCCGTTTTTTTGGTGATTGTTCTTTTTATCACAGTGAAAAATAATGACGCTGCAATCGAAAATATTTCAATGTTTTATATTTTTTAACTTTAATAACAATTTCATGACATTTTTTAAATCCGATATCTTTTGCTATTGATATATTCAAAGTGACGAATTCACTACGAAAAAGAGGAATTCTCAACTCTGAAATATTAATTTTCTATCAATAAGGCGAATTTTCAACGAAATAATTTAATTTTTAACCGAAGAGATAAATTTTTAATTAAAATGATGGATCTTCAACCAAGAAAAAGAATGTTCAACAACGTAGTTCAACTATCAACTCAAAAATTGAATTTTATAATTAAAAAGACGAATTTTCAACAAATAAAGATTTTTCAGTCAAGAAAGAAAAAAAAATTTTGTCGAAATTGTTGAACTTTCAAGCCAAATGACGAATTTGGTGTAAAACAGTTGCATTTTCAACCAAAATATGAATCTAAGAAGAAGAAATTAATTTTTCACAAAGTTTTTCAACTTATGCCGAAGATGCTAATTTATTCAATTTAAAAAAAAATCGCTTTTCAGCAAAAAAATGTAATAGCTGAATTTTTAATTGAAAAATAAAATTTCTGCAAAAAAAATGAATTTTCGAGTTATGTAAACGAATTTTCAACAAAAAAAGTGAATTTTGTACAAAGAAAGATTTTTCATTCAATAATGAGAAAAAAATTCAACGAGATTGTTCAATTTTCAAGCCAAAACGACGAATTCTTTACGACACAGTTGAATTTTTGAACCAAAAATGTCAATTTTCAATCAAAAAGGTAATGTTCAATCAAATTGTTAAACTTTCTACCAGAATAATAAAATAAACAGAAACTTTTTACAAAATAGTTGAATTTCAACTCAGAAAATGTGAATTATCAACTCGAATAGTTGAATTTGGAATTTTGAAAAGTAATTTTCAACAAAAAAAACGAATCGTGTGGCATAACTCAGTCAAATTTCAACGAATTCTAATCAATGAAAAGCTCATCACACGCAGAACTGAATTATTTATTGCAAAAAATCAAAAATAAATGAGAAACTTAAAAATTTTTCCGATTATAGCTTTGTGGTTTTCACCGTGATAAAATGAACAATCTATTGTTAAAAAGGCTCGTTTTTCTACTTTCTATCATAACTAAAAATTAGAAATCAAATGAAAACTGTCAAAAACGGTTCAACAGACTCATTTCGTTCAGCAGTGAGCAAATTTAAAAGTTGCAGGACCATCAGCAAAATTCAAGGACTTTTCCAGGTTTTTCCAGATATAAAAGAATTCATTACTTTTTCAGGTTTTCAGGGATTTCCAGGACGCTAGACACCTTGATTATCACCAGGCTGACGGTCTGGCGAATAATAAACTTGGGACATCAATACTGGATTCTAGATGAAAATTCACTTTTATACTATCACTTTAAGATTTCAATTTTCCACGTAGCCGTTTGGCATTTATGGCTTTCGAGAGAAGGGTATTTTCCCAGATTTATTCACCGCTTTGCGAAATACGTCACCAGCTCTTAGACTAAACTTTCTCCTTTGGTTCCTAATGTTTTAAATTTCACTCGTCAATTAAGAAAATTTCAATTTTCAAGCAGCCGAAAATTTTGTATTTATAATTTATATTTACTTTGTCTAATTATAACTAAATTGGATTAAATGTGCACGATTGTATTTTAATGAAGGTTTAAAGGATGGTTTCTGATATATCTTACAAGGAAACCTTTTGAGGTGTACCCCTCCGATTTTTTCCAAATATATATGTTGTAGAATATCAAAAATTAAGCGACAAGTGTTTTTGTTTATCTGCGGAAAAACATTTCTAAGGGGTGAGTGACCCTTGAGGAGTGCTACCCCTGTGTTTAAGGAAGCAAAAACTAATTTTTTTCTAATTTTTCGTTATAAAAATTGACACTTTTATTAAAACTGCGAATAAATTAGACTTTTATAAAGTTGAGAGGAAATTGATGTTTATGTATATCAGCATTTTTATGAAGAAAATCTTTAATGAGTAAAATATTCCTCTATTCTATCTATTAAATTATTCATACCAAAAAACAATTTCAGTTTTTTTTTTGGAATCCGATTGTGAGACACTTTAGGTACGCACTTGGGTATTCTAATCAAAGTGCAAAAAAGTGGAATTCGCCTTTCTAAGAGGGTAAACTACCCTTAGGTTAGTTCCACTTCCAAATTTCATGCAATCCTCATTATTATTTGCAAATAAATATTTGAATTGATATGCAACAAATTTGTTGTGTTGCGTATTGTTCTCATCTGCCACTCGATATGTCAAAAGGGTGAAAACAACCCCTAAAAGTCACCCCCCCCCCCCCCCAAAATGTCAATTGTCAGTTACAAACAGACACATAATTGTAACCAAATAACTGACAATTAATTATGCGTCATTCGGTAATTACGTGTAATAGTACTTCCTCTCTATTTACTTTATAAAAATTTATTTGATTATAATGAAAAGCAAATTTGCTCTTAGAATAGAGTTAGAAAGTTGCGTTTTTTTTTTAAATTTTCACTCTTCGTTCAATATTCAGTTGCAGTTTCTTTTAAATTTCACACTTTTCATCCAATTTTCAATTACAGTGATGTAAATAATTAATTTGAGTTTGATAAAATCAATTGTTTGAAAAATGTATAATTGTTTTTAATAATATTCAATTGGAATAATGTTAACAACTTGTGTTTTTCCCTGGAATGTTTAACTTTTTAACACTTTTTACGTATTAAAGTAATAAATAATGGAAGTTAGCAATAATAGTTGTTCAAATAATTTATTATTGTTTATAATCATCTTATCTTAGATAAGAGCTAGGAATTTGTGGTTTCTTCTGAACATTTAAACTGTTTGTTTACTTTTAAATTAGTGAGGTAATAATTAATGCAAGTTAACAAACATCCATATCACAAATGACGCAATTTGTAATTCAAAGTGAGAAATAGGATAATAATGTGCACATTAATTAAATAATAGCTTATTTTATGAAGATAAATTCCTAACAAAATACATACGTTTTTAATCAAATATTTGAATTTTAAACCAAAAAATTAATTTTTTACCAGAAAAGACGAATTTTCAACAAAATACCTAAATTTGTAACCAAATAGTTGAATTTTTAACCATAAAGAATTATTTTCTATTTAAGAGACAAATTTTGCAAAAAAATACTATACATTTTCAACTAATTAGTTTGAACAATGAATGTGATGTTACTTCAAATTTTATTCCAATAATTTTCAGTTTATATTTGTTTTGTTTAAAAATTTTTTGACTAAATAATTGCATTTTTATACTAAAACGACCAATATCAACTAAAAATGTAATGGTTAAGTTTTTTGAATGAAAAAAAGAAGAATTTTCTACAATACAATTGAATTTTAAGGTGCAAAATACGAATTTCCAACTAAAATTATGAATCTTAAAAAAAAATTAACTTTCAAGAAAGTGGTTCAATTTTCAACAAAGCAATTGAATTTTCCAACCAATGAGTTGAGTTTTCAACAAAATAGTTAAATTTGCAATTAAAAAAATGAATTTTCAACAAAAAAAATGAATTTTTAACAAGAAAAATTGATTTTCTACACAAAAAGACCATTTTTTAACATAATAAATTAATTTTTAACCAATTTTTTTAACCAAAATTTGAAACTTGCTATTTTTTAGATAAAAATTCAACTATTTGGTTGAATGTTCAACTCTTTCGCTGAATTATCAGTTGAATTATCATCAAAAAAGTGAATTTTCTAACCAGCAATTAGTTAAGTTTTCAACACAGTAGTTAAATTTGCAATTAAAAAAAGGAAATGTTATAAGAAAAATTGATTTTCTACCCAAAAAGACAGATTTTCGACAAAATACGTAAATTTTTAAGCTAATAGTTGAATTTTCTACTGAATTTTCGAATTTTCAAGCCAAAAATACGAATTTCCGAAAAAACTTTATTATATTCCTACATATTTCTACATATTCCCTGATATTCCCTGATATTTCTAAATATTCGCTCATATTCCTACATATTCCAATATTCTTCATATTCTTTGTATTCCCAAATATTCCGATATAATCTATATATTCCCGAATATTCTTTAGGGAATATATTCCTGGTACATGAAAAATGAGATTCATGAATGTGCTAATACAACTTTTGCGATCATAACTTTCAAATTATAGACATTGATTATGGATGATATATAGTAGTATAAAAATGATAATCTTTAATAGATGTTTTAAACATAACTGTTTCTTCCACCATGAACATTTCATAATACCCACATCGAGATATTTTATTACGATTTGTTACGTTAGGGGAGGGGGGGGGGGTCCTGTATTCATGTACATCATTTTTGAAAATTCGCAAATTGAACAAGTAATTAATAAAAATTTTACAAAAATTTAATATGAAGTTAACTTTACGCGCAGAAGAAACCTGGTGAGTGAAAAACAAACTCAGCCAACAACAATTTTTAAAAAAGTCAGGGATTTGGGAAAAAAAATCTGGCGAAAGTCAGGGAATTTCCATAAGTCTAAATGACTGTCAAGTAGAATAAACTGGAAAATTTTCCGTTTTAATTTGAAACTGTTTTATTCCGTTTATAAAAGATTCTAGGTTGAAAATGTTACAAATTTAAGATTTTGGTCCCTGAATATTGAGGGTCAGGGAAAATGAAAAATTGGTCAGGGAAAAAATAGGGAACTTTTAAAATGAAGTTTTGCGATAACCCTGATATAACATTTTGAGTAGTTTATTTGCCAATCAATCGAAATCTTTTTTGGATGAAAATCCAACTATTTTTTTGAAAATTTCTCTTTTTTCTTTAAAAATTCATCTGCTTCAGTAGAAATTGTATCTTTCTTAAATAAGGATGCTACCCTTTAGTCGAAAATTCAATAATTTGGTTAAAAAGTCATCCTTTTTGGTCGAGAATTCAACTGTTCTGTTGAAAAATGAACTGAAATCTTTTTTGGATGAAAATTTGACTAATTTTTTACAATCTTTTTTATGTAAAAATTCATCTGTCTGCGTAGAAATTGCATCAATCTTGGATATGAATGCAATTTTTTGTTTGAAAATTTAATAATTTTGCTAAAAAGTCATCCTTCCTGGTCAAAAAATCTACTGTTCTATTATGAATTCAACTATTTCGTAGAAAATATACCTTTTGAGAAAAATTCACATTTTATGTTGAAACCAGAAGGCATTGTTTTTGAATTGGAGGTAAGTTGTTGCTCACTGCAGGCAAATCATTTTTGAAAACTGCTAAATAATTGCAACTTTCTATGGAAAATAAGGAAAATATAATTCCAAAAAATGTTTGCAAATATAAAGAGAATTCTGGTGAAAAGTAGCACATAAGGACCCTACATATGCATAATTTATTATTCATTTTTTTTTTTTTGCTCAACTTCGTTCAGGCAATCAAAAGTCAATATTTTAAATCGGAGACAGGCTACGTCATGTTTAGAATTTCGGAATATGACCTTCTTATTGTTCATATAGAGTTAAGAATGTTACACTATCGGATCGCGGTATTTGAATAAACTTTTATATTTTTCACGTTTTCCATTTTTATAACCTATTTTTAATTTTTATGTACAGTCCCTAATATTTTTTCTCACCAAAAAATTCTTTTTCTACTATTGAATTAGGAAGTATCTCTACCAAAATTCAATCTCTGCAGAGATTGAAAAAAAGGACAGAAATGAATTTTTGCGATAACCTGAAAAAGAAAATATTAGGGACTGTACATAATAATTAAGAAAAAAAGATTATAAAAATGAAAAACGTGACAAATATAAAAGTTTAATCAAATACCTCTGGTGCAATATAAAGCTTTTTACTCTCGTAACATTTTCTCGTAAGGCAAATCGTTATTTAATTTATTCACAGCCTTGTAACTTCATTTCAAAATTCCATGATTTTTCCTTGACCAATTTTCCATTTTTTCTGAACATCAAATGCTTCGATTTTTAACAAAATAATTAAATTTTCAACAGAGTAATTGAATTTTCAACCTAAAAATATAAATTCACGACAAAAAGTATAGTAGGTCATATTTCAATCAAAGAAGATGAAGTTTCATAGAAAAAAAAAATTATTCAACCAAAAAAACGAATTTCCATTAAATAAAGATTTTTCAGTCATGTGAAGGAAAAATAAGTCATCCAAATTGTTGGCCCGTCGCGCCAAAAAACAAATTAGCTGTACAAAAATTGAATTTTTAACCAAAGAGATAAACGTTTATTCGGAAAAACAAAATTTTCAACAAAGAAAATAGTTAAGATTTCAACTGAAGAGTTGAATTTTCAACCAAAAATGATGACTTTAAAAAAAAAGTTCTTCAATTTTCAACCAAATAGTTGCATTTCATTAAAAAAGGATGAAATTTCTACTGGAACATACAAATTTTTAAATAAAAAAGATACATTTTCAAAAAAGTAGATGAATTTTCAGCCAAGAAAGATTTTAGTTGACTCTTCAACACAAAAAATCTGAATGTTAAGTAAAAAGTAAATTTTCTTCGATATAGTTGAATTTTCAACAAAAAATGTCATTTTCAACCAAGAAGGATGACTTCTTATCAAAATCAAATTTCTTCTAAAATATAGATGAATTTTAAATTAAGAAGATAAAGTAAAAAAAAAATGGTTGAATTTACATCAAAAAGAGATTTTACTTGAATTTTCAACCCAAAAACGCGAATTTTCAACCAAAAAGGATGCCTTTTTAACAAAATTGTTGAACTTATAAACAAATTTCAAAATTTATAGTTGAAAAAACAATGTTCATGATGAAATAACTGCAGAAAATTAAATACAAGACAAATAAATTACTAATAAGAATATTATACCAGGGTCACCGCAAAATTTCATTTTAAATATTCCTCAATTTTTCTCTAACTAATTTTCCTTTTTCCCTGACTATTAATATTCAAATACCAGAATCTCAAACTTGTAACATTTTTAACCTAGAGTCTTTTATAAACATTCATAACTTTTTTTTTAAATTCCTGAACCCCCTTGAGCTTTGACATAATTTAATTAATCCCGACACTGAGAAAACTGATTGGCTGGAACAACAAAAACTTTGTTGGCTCAACAAAATTTTGTTGTTGAGACCTTTTCTTAGCCAAACGAAACAGTTTTATTGGAATGATCAAATTTTTTGTTGAGACAACGAAATTCGTTTGTAATTCCGATGCAATATTTTGTTGGTTAGCCTAACAAAGTACTTTTTTAAGCTCGACCAAATTATTTTTTTGTCTGACATAAATTGTTTTGCTGTGTTAACAAAATAGTTTGTTCGACGTTGCTAAATATGCTTTAAGCAAAAAACATACTGTTCGTATTCTCAAAACATGAATCAGTCGTAAAAAATCAACTATTTTGTTGCTAAAAGTCATTTACTAATTCATTACATGGTAATTATTACTAATTTGCATTGTAAAGCAACTTATTATTTTAATAAATGTCATTGAATAAAAGAAGTTGATTTATTTAATTATATTCAGTGTAAACGAATATTTTTAAAGAGAGTGCCCTGAATTTTATTCGATATTATATCATTATTTGCCAATAGCATGCATATAAGATAGAATACTTCCCAAAACCGCAGGCATATCAAAAAATTTTTCGCAAGATTTTCGCTATTGATGTATGTTGAGCTTTTGCTTTATCAGGAACTAGCTTGTATCTCAATTTTACTATTTTAGCCAATTGAGCACTGTTTGATACTGAAATAATTTTACGTTTTAAATGAGACAATACAGTACTTTGGATGAATTCGGAATATTTTCCACGTTTTTGCGCGTTAGGGAACTTTTACTATAAAAATTAGAAACAGACGTCAAAGCCGTATGAGTAGTCGCATATTTCGTTGGTCATACTAAATAGTTTTGTTGGCTGAACAAAACTTTGTTCAGGACAACAAAATAAGGCTTAACAAAATAATTTCGTGTTAAAAACCAAATGTTTGTTTGGCCAACAAAATAATTGTATGCTGACAACCAACATTTTGCAGTAACAACAAAAACTGCTCAACAACACGGTTTTGTTGGGATTACTAATTTTTTTGCGCAGTGTAACTTCAAAAGGCAACATTTGCTGTGAAGCTAAAAATTTTAAATAATTCTTAAGCTAGTTTCTCTTATTCAAGATGATAAATTTGACGTAAGTATGTCTTGAATAAATATTACTACGTGATTACAAGGAGATGAGAATAATATTTTTACAAAACGAAGGTGATGTCATTACTTAACGTCTAGCTCTATCTTCCCATAATTTAAAATTAGTTTATTTTATTGAGCACTATCCTCGGATTTTGTTCTTTTCATCGAATACATATTTTCAAATTTCATCATTGCAATTATTTGAAACTTGAGTCATTTCATTCTCTGTAGCTTAAATATTAACTTTGGTCCTTTGGAAATTGCATAAATGCGTTTTATACTGGACTCATATATTCATTCTGCCATGGGATAATGAATGCTGCAAAGGTGCTTTTTCCACAAGGGACTAGATTCTTCTTTCTGACCTGCCGATATCATTCAAAGGAAAATGGGGTCTTTCATTTTTAAAAGAGAATTTAAAACACCCTTGGAAGAATTTTAACGTGAGTTGATCTCCCGATCTGATAAGATTTTGAGCAGATCTGTAGGCTTTTTCGAAACGCATCGATTGAGCCGTTGAAGAACTTTCCATGGCCTTTTGATATTCAACAAAACCGACTTACTAATTTGAAAAATTACTTCTTCATATGAGAAAAACTGTGCATTTTGGAAGTATAATTCTGCTGCACCCGATACATTTGTTCGCGTCTTTGAGTCGCATTGGTTGACCTGTTGAGGAATGTTCTATGATCTATTAGTACCGATTTATATACATTTTTAAAGGAATTATTTAATGTGTAGAATTCCTGAAAACAAAACAAGAATCCAACGATCAAATTTGGACGACCACCACAAAATGCTCCTATTGCAATTCCTAAAAACAAAAGAAGTTTGTTTCTATGGACCTTCCCTCTATTATTCCATTCGTCTTTTTCATTTTTATTATTATCAAATCACAATATGAAAGCATTTATAATATTAAACAACGTTTCGGTGCTCATACAGCACCCTTAACAAGGTAAGATAAATGAATTATAATAAGATCTATCCCTTTCATTAAATCTTTTTGACTTAATCGAGTAAGTGTTTTTATATTGTCCCATCTATTTAAAATTGCCTGTTTAACTAATTCAAGGGGTATAATAGGAAATATTGAAACAACATCCAAAGAAATCATTACGTGGTCATCAGGAACAGTTTTTTTCCCCCCAGCCATTTTTAATATTGTATTTTGAAGTTGTAATAGAGTCTCTGAGTATCAAATTAAAGTTTTGTTCTAAAAATGTTGTGGGAGTGTTGATAGTTGAAATGAAGATTTTCAAAGGATAACCATCTCTATGAATTTTTCTCAAACCATAACATCATTCCAGATATTTTAAAAGTTTTTCCCATAAAACCGAAGTAAATATTTTGGTGAGAAATTTACATAAATCGGTACTAATATATCATACAAAATTCCTCAGCAGGTCACTTGTTTCATCTCGCAGACACGAACAAGGATATCGGATATAGCACCGTTGTACTTCCAATATGAAAAAAGGTTTTCTCATATAAAAATGTAACCATTTTTTTTCAAATTTGGGAATCGTTATTGATAGATTATAAAAGGTCATGGTTCAATGATATCCTTGTATATCTTAAAGATATTTCCCTTATTAATGAGCCAATATGCAAAGCGAAAAGGGGGCAGCAATACAAATATCGAAATTGCAAGTTTCTAAGATCATGTCTATTTTTTAGGTCAGAATAATGGTGAAGTTAAAATTTAAAATATATTTTAGAGAATTAAGTCAATCAAATTTAAATTACACTAAACGATTATTTTACTACATAAAAATCTTCTCATTGATTTTTCCAACACCTACATCATAACGTATGTAAATCTGCATATCTGCATTTGTTCTTGCAGATTTCTAGATAAACATATTTTCATCAATTTCGTAATAATAAATTACAATCTTGTTCTCTAATTTCTTTTGTTATCAGTAACCAATTTCAGGCATACAATATTACACAAAATATTACGCACAATATTAGAATACGACAAATATGCGTTTTATTCTTTCTTACTGTTGATCTTAAATTCTCTTATCGGGCACAAAATTGGAAACATTCTGTATTATCGCTTCACTCGCTTGAAAATTCCACACATGGAGACTAGATAATAAATAAAAAAAAATATTGAATGATTTCGGTGACAATATTTTTGCGATGTCGAACGATAAAGATCAAGAGTCGATAAATTCTTGTCTTGTCATGCATCACTAAAAAATAAATTTGAAAACTATGAATAGCGCCCGGAAATTTGTTCGAATCGACACAAGAATACATCCATTTTTTTGTTGTAAAAAATGACACATAGAGATGGCTCAAGCCCCATGAAGTTTAACTCTAACTTTCCACAAGAAAAAAATACGTTTTTGTAAATTTTATTCCGAACCGTCAATTTCAACTTTTTTCTTCACAATTAACTATAGAATATAAATGAAAAATTACTTTTCATATATCATCCCCATATGTCTGTTTTATAGGCTCCCGAAAAACCCCGATGAGTGAAAAAAATGGGTTTTACGAATTTGTGGCACTAATTATGATTTTGTTACAGTTTTTTAAATACAAATTGTTTCTAATACATAAAATATTACCTGATACCAATAATTAGATGTTCAAATACATTTTCTAAACAATTTATTATTATTTTCAGCAATTTTCTCTTAGAATAGAGATAGAAAGTAGCGGTTTTTCAAACAATTTTCTACTTTTTGTTCACTTTTCAATGAGAGTAAGGTGATGGTTAATCATTGTTAACAAACATAATTGTTTGAATAATTTATTATTATTTTTAATGATATTCTCCTAGAATAATGCTAGAAACTTGCAGTTTTTTTTTAATTTCCACTTTTTGTCCACTTTTCAATTGAATTAAGGTAGTAATTGATTCAAGTTGACATGAATAATTCTTTAAACAATTCATTATTTTTTATAGCTATCTTCTTCTATAGTAGTTCTAGATGGGGCGGTACTTTCTGAAAATTTTCACTTTTCACTTAAAGTCACGACATAATCAATGCAATTGAACAAAAATAATTGTTCAAGCAAATTAATATCATTTATACCTATCTCCTCCTATATTAATGCTAAATAGTTGCGGTTTTTTCTGAAGTTATAACATTTTGTTCACTTCGTACTTTGTGAGTTAATAATTCATGCAAGTTAACAAAACACAATTTTTTAAACAATGGATTATTATTTATCACTGTCTTTTTTCACAGTAATTGTAGAAATTTACGTGTTTTTCTGATTTTTTCAGCTTTTATTTGACTTTTTAGTTAGGAACAAATAATACATATTATTGATCATACAAAAAAGCTCTCAGTGACTATTTCAAGAAATATTTTCATTCAGTATGATCCATATAACAAGTTTAAAGAATATGTTAAATATATGTTTTATTCCAGAAAAATGTATTCCCAAAAAGAAGGAGAATTAAAAAAAAAATCTAACTATAGGAGAAGATAGTTATAGAAAACAATTATCTGTTTATACAATTATATTTGTTAAATTTCATTAATTTTCACCTTACTCTCAGTGAAAAGTGAGCGAAAAGTCAAATATTTAAGAAAAAACGTAACATTATAGCATTATTCAATGATAATATTATTGAAAATGATGATAATTTTTCAAACAATCATGACTGTTTACATGAATTAATTACCACCACACTACTAAAACTGGGCGAAAAGCTAAAAATTTCAGAACAAACTGCGTAACAATTATGTTCATCAAATTGCATTAATTTTGATGTTGTTCTGAGTGAAAAGTTAACGAAAAGTTTAATATTCCAGAAAATATCAGAACTTTTCAGCATCGTTCAAAGAGAACAATATTGAACATAATAATAAATTGTTTCAAAAATTAGGTTTCTCAACTTGAATTAATTATTATCCCACTCTAATTGAAAATTTGACAAAAAGCGAGTAATTCTGAAACAAACTGCAACTTTCTAGTATCATTCTAGGAGGATATTATTATAGATAATCATAAATTGTTCAAAAAATTATTTATGTTGAATTTACTTGATTATTGCTTTTCTCTAACTGGAGAGTTGAAAATAAGTTAAAAAATTCGGAAAAAAACGAAATAACCGCGACTTTCTAACTCTATTCTAAGACAAAATTTCTAAAAACAATAATAAATTGTTTAACAAATTACGTAGACATTCGATTTTTATGGGGCTTGCCGAGCCTCTAAATATAATTTCATTTAACAGAACAAAAAATTCTCCTTGTCCGACGTTTTTATCACTAGCCAGAAATGATGATTACCAAAGAATGAAATAATTCGCATTTTTTACACTACACACAAAAATTTGGCAAAAAAAATGAAATGAAGTGTCAGCATTTAAAAAAATGGCTTAACTCTTTTTCATTTTGAAATGAAAATTGTAATAAATTGAAACTGTAGTATAATAATTCCACCATCTATAGTCCCAGTATTTCTGATTTGCCAGGAAAAATCTGCTTGTGGGAGGTGCTAATTTATTTTGTATTCTTGAGGAAAGACTGAACATGAAAATGTCGAAAAACATGAAAAAACATGAAACATGAAAAACATCCCTTATGAAAAAGAAGTATTGGAAAGTATTGGATCTAATACTTTTTTCGCGAATAAGTATTGGAAATCCAATACTTATTCGCGAAAAAAGTACTGGATCCAATATTTACCAATACTTCTTTTTCATAAGGGATGAAAAGCATGAAGAATAAAATAAAATCTGTATCAAATGTGAACTTTTTAGGTAGGTTTATTTTACTGTAGAAATATTGGAACAGAATCAAGTTGATGGTAGTTGAACAACGTTTGGAGGTTGAAACAAACGGCAGTTCCAATGATTTTAAAACTCTCTTCTCTAATTAAGGATCTTGAAACCACTTAAAAAAAAATAAAAAATTATATTCCTATAGTTATTGAAACGATCTGGTTCTATGCATGTTGGAATTTTTGTCAATGAAATTTATATTTACAAGAAAATTAACTTTTTTTAATTTTAATTAGACGAAAGGGACTCTTTGTAACGAAAATGAAGTGAAATGGATAATGTATGTGTAAATAATTCTTGTTTTTCTATTTTTCAGCAGTGACTTGGTAATACATTATGTTAGTGGAGGTGGCGAATGCTATTTACATGTCTCACAATATTGCCTTCGTAATTTTTATTGTTCCAATAAAGCTGAAAATGTTGCACAATCGTAATTCTATCGAATAAGTAACTATTGAGACTCATTGAATTAATATAATATAACTAATGTAAATTTAGAGAGTACTTGAAAAACTGTTTTTCGATTCAAAGAAATAATTTTCTTGCTTCAAGATAATGAGATTAAGTCAATCATTTTTGGAACATTAGCCCGAGTATATACTATATATTTTTACTATATTTAAATGCAATAAATGTATTATTTAAAATTAGACTAATATTGTAAAAGAAATCATTTCTCTTATTCAAAGAAGGACAAAAAAGAATTGTTTAATATCAAGAGAATTCTAAATTCTTTCAAACGAAGTCAAAGAACCCATTTTCTGAATCTAAATAAAAGTTTTTTCTACGTGAATATGAAGAAAGTCTTTTTCAATTATTTGACAAATTCCTGAGATTTTAACTTCTAGTCGAAAGTTCTGTTATTGAGACTGAATTGTCATCTCGGCAATAAAACTTCGGTAAGCAACGATATTTTTCGTGCACGTGTGTTTTACTAAAGATAAAACACATTAAATATAGGGGATAGGCCTGTAGATGTTTAAGTTTTCCTCGTTTTGAAGGTTGCTCTCTGAAAAATCTCAGTATATAAATGGCCCAGCCTCAGCATCCAGACATCAGTACAAAAAGGAGTAGACACATTGTTTTTCCTGCTGAAGGTATCACTCTCTGATTTTTCTGGTATATTTATATACCCATACCACCATCATGAAGATTTTGACCCTTGCTTTCGTGGCAGCTTCTGTCGGTGGGTATACGCGAAGAAATTAAATTAATCAAACGATTTTTTTGCGATTTCTCATTCAATTAGGTTCTATTATTATAATATTTATTTATTCTAATTTGCAGGTCTCTCAGAATGCGCCGATTTGTTTTATTTTCCGAAAAAGAGTTATTCCCCGAAATAAGTACTAGAAGTATTTTTTAACATAAAGGATAAGGATTTGAATGAAAAATGTGACAAAGTTGACACTGACGAACAAGCCAGGTGGTACAAAATTGGAAAAGCTGTTTCAGATCTTCAAGATGATCAACTATCTCCACAAAAAGAAGGCTCAAATAAATACCAGGCGCAAATAAATGTCATTAAAACAGCGCTACCATGCGCGACGGAAGAGAGAGTGGCCGAAAGTCTTTCATTCTATAAGAATCCGTAAGTTATCTTAATATTTTACACACGAGTTTCATACTATATTTTTAGTTACAATTTTTTTTTTTTTTTAATAGGATTTATTAATATTTTTTAAATTAAATATTGATTCAATTCCAGACCAAAACAAGGTTCTGTAAATATTTCGAAAAAATCGTATACCGCAGAACAAGTATTACAAGTATTTTTTAATATAAAGGATGAGGATTTGAATGAAAAATGCGACAAAGTTGACACTAACGAAAAAACTAGGTGGGAAAAAATAAAAAAGGCTATTTCAGATCTTCTAGATGATTTGGAAGCTAAAAAAAATGAAGATTCAAATAAACAGAAGAACTTGGAAGATTCCGAAAGATACAAGGCGCCAATAAATGTCATCAAAACAGCTCTACCATGCGCGTCAGATGCAAAAGTGGCCGAAATTCTCAAATTCTATAATTTGTAAGTTCATTAAATTTCTTACGCCCTAATTATATACTATATTTTCAGTTTGAATATTTTTATTTGTATGTTACACAAGTTTCAAATATTTTCAAATTGAACGCTGTTTCTTTTTTAGACCAGAAAATCAATGAAGCGGATAAAAAGAGTGTCAAGAGAACCAAAGGATATATGACGACTTCTGATGCTTCCACAAAAAAATTATAACATATTTTTAAGATAAACTGGCAATGTGGTCTAGTGGTTAGCATGCTCGCCTCTATACCACAGCACTAGTAGGACGAGAGTTCTAGTCTCGCTGGATCCGTAGACTGACTTCGGAAAAAGTATGGTTGTCTGAAAATTGCATAGTCAGGTATGATTCGCTCCGGCGCCAGGTTCAAAGAAAAAAATGAAAATAAAATTTGTTGCAGGAAATTTTATAGAGCGATAAAGTTTTGTTCATCCAACTTCGCGTCTTTCAAAATACATGTGTTTGCCATGGAAAAACAAAAGAAAGTTTAACCGATATTTGTCTAAAGTATATCCTGCGAAGTTAATTTTTGTTGCAACGAATCTTTCGTCGGAAATCGATGTAAAGTTTATCTTCTGTTTTATGTGTGTTGAACTTGAGTCTGCTGTACTATAAACGGGTTTTACTGCGATTTTCCTTGTTTTCTACAAATAGAAAATATTGTAGGTGAATACTAGTACAGATATTTAAGAGACGGGCGCAGCCGCTGGGGTATTTAATGAGTAGAGTAATTACTTGGGGGAGAATGTCTAAATGTAATGTAATAATGTAAGGCTTATTTAGAATTCAATAAAAAGTTAATATCATCAGCAGGCCATTATCTTATCATTTTCTATCCAGAATTATTGCTACTTTCACGAATGAACAACGCAAATCTTCTTGTAATTATATCAGGATGTCCCTGATTACATTCTCATCATAATGAGAAAGAAAAAAGCTTTCTCATCATGATGAGAAAGTTTTTTGTGAAAAATGACTATCGCGGATTTCACTAAATTTCCACTTTTCGAGACCACCTGAATCCAAAAGACAGGTTTGATGATGGTGTCCGTCTGTCTGTCCTCGTTGTCGTCTGCATATCAGATAACTTTTGAAAAACTAATCGGATTGAATTACGCTTTGTCACACGTTTTTAGGGGCGAAAATAAAAAGGAGAGTTTGTTGATCAACCTTTTTTGCCTAACGTGGTTCCATCCACTGAAAAAACTAGTAAAAGATATTTGAAAAATACATTTGCGGTCAAACTATACAAGATACGAAAAAAATGGACATACCGAAATTGATTAACCGAATAGATCTACGAATTTGTTATTGACAATTAAATTCGTAGTTTTTGTTTTAATCTTCAAAAACAGTGTAAATTATGTACTTAATACTTAATTAAATAAGTGTCATTATAATAACCGTCGTTTTGATTTCATCTGGTCATAGATTGTATTATGTATGTGAATCTTTACAAAAAATTCAATAACTGCATCCAAAAAATAATTTAATGTTTAAATTGAAGCATCATTCGATTTGACGTAGTAGATTGGAAAAAACGAATATCTTATAATTTAATTATTTTCACCTGAACGATAACCCTAACATTCATTCCTCAAATTTCGATGAAAAGAGATTTTGAAAAAGATGTAAAATTGTACATATAAATATCAGTCTTTTAGAAGACATTCAAAATATACTTTTAAGCTTTTTTTCTCATTTTTAGTTAATTTTAAATGTTAAGAATGTTTTACATTTTTCATTATTATACAGAAAATATTTATTACGACTAAAGCAAACTTCAGAGCATAGGGAATTAGCTAAACGCGGGACTGAGGAGAATCCCTGGTTTATTTCGGTATTCCAAATACTTTGAGTAATTTTTTTGAATTTTTAGAACGTCTTCGGTATTAAGAAAAATCCTACATTTAGGCACTGATTTAGCCTTTATTATTTTGTCAAATACGCGAAGCAGAAAGAAGACTTATATGTTTGTAAATTTTTTTCTCTATTTACCACTGTAACTTTTGATAGAATTGGCGTATCCGCGTGATTTTTGTTTAAATGAAATAACGGCCAGAATGGCATAGGAATATCAGGGTTCACACCTGTCAATCACAGTCGCCCACAACCACGAAAATGACTAAAATGATTTAAATTATTGACTCATTTTCACAGAAGATTTTTGATCAATGAAAAATCAATATAAAATAAGTTTTAGGGCAAAACTTAGGCATAAATTGTATATTGTTTTCGAAAATTGCCGTAGTGAGGTTACAAAAACTTATATTTTTGCAAACTTGTAAATCGATGTAATTTCATGTTCAGACTACAAAAGTGGACACAAGTGTACCCGAAAAAGTCATTTTCATACATAAAACTGAAAAAAACTAATTGACTAATTTTAAAATTCAGAAAGAGGTATTCTAGCGACCATGGGGAGCATGTACGTGAAAGAGTCTTTACTTCGAAAAAAGATAAGGTTGAAAAAGGTCACACCCCTTTTCCAGTAGACTTTCTAATCATTATGTGATCTGTGGAAATAAAACCATATCACATTTCCCATAAGCTTTCCTTTCATTATGTAAAAGTGAATATACAATTATATCACATTTCTAACACAGGAAAAGCAGTTGGCATCAGTGAAATCACAGCTTTACGCCTTTTCCAGTAGCCTATTACACTCGTACCCCTTTCCCCGCAACCTCACTTTAAATTATAAGAAAAATAAAAATACAACCTTACAACGTTCTCAGTAATAGAGAAAAAGAGTAGGCGTTAGTGGAATCACAGCTCTACCCCTTTTCCAGTAGCCCAATACACTTGTATCCCTCTTCCAGTCCTTTCTTCTCATTATGTTACAAGTGAAAATACAACCTTATTCCATTATGTGAAAAATGAAAATACAACCATATATAATTTTTAGTAGCGGAAAAAAGAATGGGCTTGAGTGAAAATACAGCTCTACCCCTTCTCCAGTAGCCTTTCCGTTCATTGTGTGGAAACAGAAAGTGCAACGATATGCTATATCCAGCAAGCTTTCTTTTCACTATATAAAAAGTGAAGATACAACAATATCACATTTTTAGTAATGAAAAAGAAGGTAGGCGTGAATAGAATCACCCTTTTCCCACCCCTTTTCCAGTAACCCTTTTCTTCCATTGTGTGAAAAGTTAAAATAAAACCATATCCCATTTCTAGTAATCTTTGCTATAATTATGAGAAAAAGTGAAAATACAACCATATCACATATTTAGTCATGGAAAAAGGTAGGCATGAGTGGAAACACAGCCCTGTCTTTTCCAGTAGCCTAATACTCTCGTATACCTTTTCCAGTAACCTTTCTTTTCATTATGTAAGAAGTGAAAATACAACCATATCACATTTTTAGCAATGGAAGAAAGGGTAGGCGTGAGTGGAAATACAACCCTACTTCTTTTCCAGTAAACAGTAAAAATACAACCGCACTCCATTTCCAGTAAGCTTTCTTTTAATTATATAAGAAGTGAAAATACATCCATGACATATTTTTAGTAGTAGAAAAAAGGTAGACGTGAGTGAAAACAATACCTTTCCTTTTTTTCCAGTAGCATTTTCATTCAGTATATAAAAAGAGAAAGTAAACAGCCCTAGCCCTTTTCCAGTAGCCTTTCTTTTCATTATTTAAAGTCCATAATACAATCATATTCCATTTCCAACAAACTTTCTTTTCATTGTGAAAAAAGCGATAATACGACTATATCACAGTTTTAGTGATGTAAGGGTAGGCGTGAGCAAAAACACAACTCTATCCCTTTTCCAGTAGCCTTTCTACTAATTATGTGAAACTATCAAAACACAACCATATCATATTTCCAGTAACCATTTTTTTTACTGTGTGAAAAAATAAAACCATCTCCAATTTCCAGTAGTCCACTTTTGTCCCGAAGGTGAGGGAAACGGGAAATTCTAGGGGGTAGTATTTTTTTCGAAGGTGCTTCGAAATTAATTATGTCATTTTGAATTTCTTATACATAATAATAAATTATAATTATATTTGTGAAATACATACAAATGATTATAAGTTTGAAGCACTCTTATTTATTCTCCACTTATGTATATTATGCACTGAAAGGTATGGAATGAAAAAAATATTTTAAAAAGAAATTGAATAATAATGCATTTTTCATCCAAACATTTTACCTAATATTTGACCTAAAAAAACTGGAGATATGTATTTTATTGAAATATAATATTTTCATTGAATTAAAACTTTAGTTAATCATATTTTATGTTCAAATTTTATTTTTTCATTCATATCTATAGTAATAATTTGAAAAGATAACAAAAGGGGTGAAAGAATCAACGCCATGTTTCGCATATATATTATTATATTTACAACCTCAATAATAATGAATTCTCTAACAATTTTCTAACAAAATATAATGAGCTGCCAACGTGCATAACTGTATCAATAAAACCTACACTCTATTTACATAATTCTTTTCATAATTGTCGGTACATAAATAAATATCGTTGTTTATACAATAAATCAGTATTTTAATATTTCCCTGTAATCACTATCCACTATCTAGTGAAATTTTCTAATGAAAGAAGAGTAAATTGACATATTGGTCGATTTTTACTATGTTCTAAATGTTCACCACTGATGCCGTTCTGACCCTCATTTTGCTTGGGTAAATCCCAAACGTGCAATATGCTGACTACATGTAACTAGTTAACTTTTTATTTATAACACTGTTTAATTAAGTTTTCCAAGCTACTTCTAATTACAACCCCTATACGAAATTTACTTGTTTCCAATTTCGCTCACTTTCAAATTAGTATAAGAGTCATCGTGTGAGGCTTTGTCAGAAATGGAATCAATAGCACATTTTATATCGCATTTTACCCGTAAACGACGCAGAATAAACAGAGGATCAAATTGAATCATTATTTTGATTTTATATTAGCTGCTTGATGTCAAATTATTTTTCTAATTGATACAAAATTATCTTTTCCTATGCAACGATCTTCTATTTTATTACTATGCGATGGTGAAATATGTGCCTATTGAAATTGAATAGTATAATTATAAGTACAAAATGTCGCATATTCAAGGATTTGAAGATTAATATATCTTGCGACTGATATGCTTGTGCGTGAAAGTATTAACTTTTATGAATGGTGTTCGAATTTTTGAATTCGTCAATGTATCTACAATCAGCGACAAACAGAATGTCTTCATTATGCAACCTTCAAAGTTTTACTACGAGTAAAAATAATAATCTAGTCTTAATTATTATAGTTCCCAACAAGGGATCGCATCTTATATCATATGACTAGGTATCGTGTATTCAACATACGATTATAATCTACACTTTAATAGTATGCTTTCTAGAGTGCCCGAAAAAATTCGTTTTTCAATTTTGCAACCCCATGAGTTTTATATTCTTGGTGTAAGAATACTGCCATAAATTTTCTTTCATTTAAAACAAAACTTTTAGATGCTTCGCTAGGCTATGTTAGATCAGAAAAGAAATTTTCTTAGTTTGTTATTTAAAAAAAAGTACAAATTCAACGATAAAAAAGTTTCTCATCCCTAAAAATATGCGTTACTTATTGAAGAATGAGTCTTAATTTAATTACAATTAATTCTCTGGAATCACTCTTGTACATTTTGTTCCTGAAATAATATACACAGAATCAATTCTTGAATATATGGGGAAATATTTTTTATGGGGACTAATTTAGAATATTCATATTAGGTTACCGAAAAAAATTGACTTGGTATAAATATTTTGAATTTATTCCTCATGGAGAATATTCTCTAATTGTAGAAGAAATCCTGTGCATTGATTGTAATGAAATTATAAACTTTCGTTTTTTGTTTAATAACATTGAGGACTTATTCCTCAATAATTCGCAAATACCTCTCAGGCGTGAAAGAATTTTTTATCCCTAAATTTGAATTTAATTAGAAAAATGTAACCAAGAAAATTCACTTTCAGACATGAAACAGCCTAGCGAAACCTCTAAAAAATTGTTTGTCAATAAAATAAAATTTATCACAGTATTTTTCCCCAAAAAAAAAAGAAATTTAGGGGGTAGCGTTTGCAAAATTCAAAATCACACTTTTTTGGGGCACCCTAATACTTACTACACATTACTCACTCAGCAAACAATCATATCTGGATTTATCTCTTTCTCATTCATCTTGAAGATGTAATCTCATTTATTTCATTATTAATCAATAAATACCTAATTGATTCCAGAAATTGAATTTTGCTGAGTGAGTTTGCAATAGGGTGGTCCAAAAATACATTGGAAATTTTTGTTCTTGAATTTTCTGGCTTATCCCCCCCCCCCTCCTTCGTTTGAATATGCACAAAAATGAAAATATTTTTTTAAATATATTTACATGTTCCTCCATTCCCATGAAGTTTAACACGTATTTTCCATAACAAAAGAAGACGGTTTTGTACATTTTATTCTGAATAGTCAATATATCGCGATGGAATAGAAATAAAAAATTACTTTAAGGGACTATGCAAAATCACAATAAGTGGAAAATTGGGTTTTGCGAGTTTTCAGCACCAATAATTATTTTTTATGATTTCTCATTTAAGAAATGATTTTTGTTGAAGTTCATTTATTACTTGTTTATAACTAAGAAGTCGAAGAAAAGTTGAAAATTTCAATTTATTGGGTTGGGATTTAAAAAGTAATTGTTGATTTTCAATCTATAGATAACTTTGGAAAGAAATTTTGATGGTCAAGTTAATATATCTAACGTTGACGATTCTGAATAAAATTTACAAAAACGTATTTTTTTCTTATGGGAAATACGTGTTAACTTCATGGGCTCGCGGAACATCTAAATACCATTTTTAAGAACAAAAAATACGCATTTTTTGGCAGATTCAAACAAATTTTGGGGAAGGTAAACGTGAAAATTTACAACAAATTTGGACCACCCTAGTCTTCTAGCTACGGATGCAATTGTGCATATCACGAAGTATTGACTATATTTTCTTGCTTCTAGTTATTTACATGAAAATGTTACGCGTCTAGTAAAATTGATGAAACAATGACTGTAATGAAATTAATAAATAAGCAATTGGACCCATTTAACTTTGATGAAAAAAAATTATATTTAAGAATATCTATTTCTTTATGTCACTTACTATTTATGATTTCTGGTCCATGGTTTTATGTAAGAATATGTTAAGTTTTGTTCCAAAAAAAAAAGAATGACTTTTTGACACAAGGGAAAAAATGCCAGTGAAATCCCAATCAAATCCCAAATAAAAAGGTACTTTATGGGACAAAAGTACTAAAATAGTTCTACTTCATTCTTCAAATTTCTAAAAGTCCTTATTCATATTTGAGGCAAAAGCACCTGAAAACCCTCACTTATTTTTCATTATTTTCGAAATTGTTAGAAGCCCTAATTAAGTTCTGGTACAAAAGTACCAAAAAAGTCCTACGTACTTTTTATTCTTTTCAAAATTTCTATAATCCGTAATTAAGTTTTGAAACAAAAGCACTACAAAATTCTTAAATAATTTTGAAATATCTGTAGAATTCCTAATTTAGTTTTGGAGAAAAGGTACTACATTATTTCCTCTTAATTGTTTGAAATTTCTAGAAGTCCTAATTGATTCTCGGTACAAAAGTACTAGAAAAGTCACACATAATGTTAAATAATGTTAAAAGGGAACTTTTTTTACTCGGAAAAAATACCAAATATTAATAATATTGAAAAAAAGGAAAGGTCAGTTATCATTAGAATGATGTTTCATTTAATTAGAAAATCTATTTTGTAGTTACTTTTTTGCTGCTTCTTTGAATTATTAATAGAAGTTTGAACTACAGAATTTTGTATTCCCACTCAGCACATTGTAGCTAGGGAAGCAATATAAAATATCTTCATTCACAAAATAAATTACATATAATAATTAACAACGTTTTCAGAATATAATGTAATATTAGTTTTACCTTCCCAGCTACAGAGAATGATATATATCTTGTTCGGGAAACAATGCGGGATCCCTAAGCCGATGATTTCTCAGGCCAAAAGAGGTCAAAGAAAATTGAAGGAAATTGGAATGAGTGAGGGAAATATTGGATTGGTCGAAATAGCCAGAATGCATCATTTATAGATCAGGCTTAGTCAGCGGAATTTCTTCTCGAATTATTTTCCAATTTTTGTTGTACGATAATAGCCATTAGTGGAATATGAAATGAAATTGTGAAGGAAAAACATCCCTATATATACTATACGCTTCGTCCTACTTTTATTTTTCTAATGAAGCATAGAATATATTTTTTGCGTTTCTTATCACAAGAAGATTATGTTCCTGCTCTCTTTTCTTTAATGGTCCCATAATCAACTACAGACAATATATCTCTTTCGATAAAATATGTATATAGCGTAAATAATTGTAGAAAATACGAATATGTCTTCATAAGTTTTTAACTAAAGCACGGTGGGGCTGAACCAGGTTTAAATTGAAGTTGCATGTAAATGGGATTTTTAAATTTTTTATGGTAATATAGTATCCCACGCACATTTTGAGATGAAAACAAAATTATTCGGTATGGCGCTTTTTAGAAGAAGTCGATTTTTGAATTTGAAAAAAAAGTTCTATTGGGATCCCGAGTAAAGACCCATTGAAGTATTAGGTATGAGACAGATCAATAATTAATTAGAAAATTTTGTTAGAAATATTTAAAATTCCAATTAGAGACAGAGCTATTCGAAAAGTTTAATTTGATTTTTTTCTAAAATTTCACAAGTATTGATTTTTGTGCGGAAGTATTAAGAAATGAAGACATTTTCATAAGCTTACATGGTAAATATTAGTTTTGAAATTTTTCAAATCATTTTTCTTATTGATTGCGATTGTCTGTAACACTAGGAATATTTTAAGATAAAATGAAAAATAATCACGGAGGAATTTATTAAAAATAAACGATTTTTGTCTTTAATTGAAACGAAACGATTTTGCACATCTAATTGAAAACTGCATTATTGGCATATTTTTGATACCATAATTTTATTAATAAGAATAAAAAAATAAAAAATTGAGTTTTTTCAAAAAACAGCCCTCTGGTTAATTTAATTTCTATTTTAAAATATTCATCGGATAACAGACAAGGGCATTCAATAAAAAAACTTATTTCAAAATGTAAACCAATATTTACCAATAATCTTGTGAAAATTTCTGCATTTCCCATTAATTAAACCTGAGTTTAAAAAATCCGTTTGAAATCCCGTTGGGATTACGTATAAAATCCCGCTGAAGCAATAGTTCTGAGAGAAATCAGTACACAAGTACAAGCTTTTCTCACACATTTTTAAAAATCCAAATAATGACAAAAGTACTTGAAAATTTTCATTTTTTTCTCGAAATTATTACAGGTGTTGATGAAATTTTCTAGGACAAGAGTATGAAAAATGTCCCATTTAATTTTTTTTTTCTCTTTAAGTAGGACCTTCTTAGGACAAAAATACTATAAAAGTTGCATTTTTTCGAAATTATTGAAAGTGCTGATTAGATTTATGTCGAAAAAAAGTATTGTTGATATATGACTAAAATACCAAAAGACTTCAAAATATGTCCTGTTTCACCTGATTTTTTTTGGGAAAGAGTACCGCAAAAGTTTCACTCATTTTTATTTTTATTTTGAGCTGGACATTTTTAGGATCAAAGTACCAAAAAAGTGAAACATCTTTAATTTTTATTTTCTAACATAATACAAAAATCGACTTTTTTCCAAAAAGCACCCAGACAATTATTTTCTTTTTCATCTTAAAATGTTCGTAGGATGCCAAATCACCATAAACAATAAAAAATCTTATTTACTCGGAATTTTCATACATACTTGGTTCAGCCCCATCATGAAAGAGGACTGGAATCAATTTGGTCAAAACTTATTAAAATATTTTTGTAAAACATTACCATGTATAATACAATTCTACACATCTATATCACAGTTATATAAACTTTGTGTAAAAAAATGTTTGTAGGTATTTTCTTAGTTTGCTGTTCTTCAATGTGCCAAGTGGGATGTAAAAAAGGGAAATTAAAGATTAAATAAAGCAACTGTCTCGCAGTTCAAAAGTATGATTAATAATAAAACTGGCGTCGCTGGAGCCATATATCATATTGGGCTTTCGTTGTAAATTCATATTTTATGTACCTACGTTCGTGGCTCGAGAGAATAGTATTTTTTACGCAAAGTTCAATTCTCACCAAAAACGCAGTTTCGTGTCCGAGGCTCTGTTTTTTTGTATCGGTTAGTAAACAGAGTGCTCACTAAGAGGCCATCCATAATTACGTAATACATTTTTTTCACCATTTTTTACCCCTCCTCTCTGCCATGTAACAAATGGTAACAAAGTAGTTCGCCCCCCACCCTCACACGTAATTTTTCAAAATATTTTCAGTAGAAAAATATCCATGAAAAACATAATTCTCAAATTTTTGTAAATTAGTGGCACATATATTCAATTACTTAATATTGGTCATTCTAGATTCTTTGGCAAGCAGAACGCGATAAAAAAAATGATTTTGTAGGTAGAAGTCATTTCAAAAATGCTAAAATAACTCTACTTTTATAAACATGTGCTTAATATATCCTGAAATCTTAATTTTTTGACATCTTTGGAAATATGTACCTTGAAATATTTGAAGAACTCTTGAAGTATTTGAAATACTTTGAAATCCATTAATTTTTGTGCATAAATTCTTTGAAATTTGATTAAAATATTATGAAATCCCTTGAAATCCCGTGAATTCCTATGAAATTTGATAGTATTTCTTGAAAATCTTGGAAAGCTTTTAAACTCTCGAAACTTTCTTGGAATTCTTTTCAAATACCCTAAAATATTTCTAATTCTTTCAAATTCCTTGGAATTTTTTTACGTTACTTAAAGTTCCTTGAAATCTTTTCAAAACCCTAAAATCTTTAAAATCTTCCTAGATCTCTTGAAATTATTGAAATCTACTGAAATTCCTTGGAATACTTCGAAATCTCTTCAATCCCTAAACTCATGTGAATAAATTCTTTGAGATTTCATTAGAATATTATAAAATCTATTGAAATCCCATGAAATATTATAAAATCTATTCGAATCCCATACAATTTCATATATTCTGATGATATTCTTGAAATCCCTTTAAATATTTGAAGTTCTACGAAATCCTTTGAGATACCAAAAAATTCATTCAAATGCCTTTTTAAGAGCCTCTGAAATGCTTCAAAGTTACTTAAATCCTCAAAAATCTGATAAAATGCTGTGAGATAAGTTGAAATTCCTTAAAAATCCTTAGAAATAATTGAAAATCTTGGAAGTCTTCTGAAATTTCTTGAAATCTTTTCAAATATCCTAAAGTTTTTGAAAACCTTTCAAGTTTCTCAAATCTTTAAAATTTTTTTAAATCATTGGAAATACCATTAAATATATATTTGAAAATCCTTTGAAGTCTCTGGTATTTTTGGAAATACATTAATTCCTGTAAATAAAATCTTTGGAATTTCGCTGAAATAATTCAACTTCCCTTGAAATTCCGTGACGTAAAATAAAATTTGATTGTATAACTTTATCACTTTTAAAATTCTTTGAAATCTCTTCAATCTCTTGAAATAATAGTGAAAATTTGAAAATTTTGAAAAATTTTGAAAAAATGAAAAAAAAATTTCAAGATTTGAATCATTCAAATTTTCTAAAATCTTTGAAAATACCTTAAAATATTTGAGAATCTTCTCAAATATTCAAAATCCTTTAGAATTCTTCGAAATATTTTCAAATCTTGGGAATCTTAAATTCCTTGGAATATTTTTAAATAATTCAAGGTATTTCTAAAGATTGAAACAAATTCAATGATTTCAATTTTTGTAATTTCGTAAAATCTTTAGAAATACCTTGAAAATCCTTTGGAATATTCGAAAATCCCATGAAACTCCTTGGAATGTATGAAAATCTCATTAAATCTTTCAAAACTCTCAATTCTTATGATTAAATTATTTGAAATTACATTCAAATATTCCAAAATCTCTTTCAATCCCGTACAATGTCATGAATTCTGATGATTAAAAATATAAATTATAAATTAGCCTAGGAATTACTGAAATCCTCGAAAATCTGATAAACTCCCGTGAAAAATGTTGAGATTCCTTTAAAATCATTCAAAATATTTGAAAATCTTATCAAATATCTGAAATTCCTTGGAATCCTTTCAAATATCCTAAAGTTTCTAAAATTTCTCAAAATCATTGAAACTCTTCAAAATCTCTATATTTTTTTAAATTTTTCGCATTTTTAAAAACACTCGAAAATACCTTGCAATATTTTTGGAAAGTCTCCTTAAATCTTCGATTCCCGATTCTTAAAATGCTAAAAGTTCTATGAAATCCTTTGAGATCTTAAGAAATTAATTAAAATACTTTTTTGAGATCATTTGAAATCCTTTAAAATCACTGAAATCCTCAGAAATCCTTGAAAATCCTTTGAAATATTCGGAACTCTTGGAAATCTTCTGAAATTTCTTGGAATATTTTTAAAAAATTGAAGATTGTAATCTTTCAAATTAAGGTAAAATCTTTGGAAATACAAAATATTTGTGAATCTCTCTAAATCATCGAAATTTTTGAGAATCCTTTGAAATATTTTTAAATCCAGGAAATCCGAAATTCCCTGGAATCTTCAGCTAATTTAACGTATTTCCAAATTTACAAAAATTATTATTTTAATCTTTTAAATGTTTTAAAAGCCTTGAAATATTCAAATATCTCTTCAAATCTTCAAAATTCTCTGAAATCCCTCAATTCAAGTGAATAAATTCTGTGGAAATTCATCAAAATATTATAAAATCCCTTGAAATCTTGGGAAATTTCATGAAATCTTATTTTTAATTCTTGAATCATCTAAAGTGACATCACATCCTATGAGATCCTAGAAATGTCCTCCAAGAGCCTTTAAAATTCTCTCAAATTACTGAAATCTTCAGAAATCCTTAAGACTCTGTTGAAATATTTGCAAATGCTGGAAATCTTCTGAGATTTCTTGGAATATTTTCAAATAATTCAATGTATTTCCAAATATTTAAAAAAAATTTAAGATTGTATTCATTCGAATTTTCTAAAATCTTTGAAAATACCTTAAAATATTTAAGAATCTTCTCAAATATTCAAAATCCTTGAGAATTCTTCGAAATATTTTCAAATCTTAGGAATCGTAAATTCCTTGGAATCTTTTTAAATAATTCAAGGTATTTCTAAAGATTGAAACAAATTCAATGATTTCAATTTTTGTAATTTCGTAAAATCTTTAGAAATACCTTGAGATATCATTTGGAATATTTTGAAAACTTCGAAGTCTGAAATTCCTTGGAATCTTTTCAAATAATTCACGGTACCTGTAAACTAAAATCTTGAAATCCCTCAATTCTGGTGAATAAATTCTGCACAATTTTATTGAAATATTATGAAACTCTTAAAAGTCCTTTGAAAATCCTTGAAAATCCTTTGGAATATTTAAAAATCGTATGAAATCCCTTGAAATCTTTCCAAATCTCTTACCTATACCCGATAAAGATATTGATTGCCCCCCCCCCCCTCAAAAAAAGTAGTTACGTAATTTCTGGGTGGTCCCTAATCTACATCTAATATGTATTTACGTAGATATTGGCAGGAGAAAGCAGTATTTTAATTTTTCATCCATTCACTTATTATTGATCCGGTCTTTTTTTTCACCTTGAATTCAACTCAATAAACCACAATTTTTTACAAAATACTATTCTTGCCCACTCCTGGTTTTTCACTATAGAAGTAGTTTGAGAAAGAACCCAATCCTAAATAAATAAAATTTATTTAAAAATAAATTCTACAGATAATTTGATCTAATTTGTTGTTTAAGAACGCCGCATCACAGACTGCTTTTTGTGCCAGTTAGAGAAAAAGTAAAAGTATTTTTTGTCCGTTCCACATCGTTCCCTTAAGTCTCGTTAAGTGGCCGCCTTTGTAATTAATCCTCTAAGGAGGGACTTATAACCGAGTTTCGTTATAAACCTTTTTAATAATGCGAACCGGAGGGAAGTTTACCCCCTTAAACGTAGTTGGGTCGAGCAGTGCAGCACAAAAAGCTGAAGGTTCCGCCAATATAAGATGGATCTCTGGATCTATTTTCCCATCGGTAGGCCTTCCGGTTTCCATTACTGCGATTGACTCGACTAGCTGCCTCTTGAAGAGCAACGGGTCTTTCTATAAAGAAATATTTTTTTATTAATGGTTACATTACTATATTGTGCTGTGAGAGCCTCCGTCACGTGCTACATCAATATTCATCAATATTCATCAAATCCATCAAATCCCTTACAAAGTATCCGTGCACTTGTAAGGGGACGTCCATAAACTATGTTATCAATTTTGAGCTATTTCGGTAATGAATATTGAATAATTCAATGTGAAACGCTTGAAATTTTTGAAATTTCAGAAGAGGCATATTTCATTTCCAAAATCAATTTTCATCCGAAACGTTCCATTAATAACAAAATAGTGGAATTTTGAACAAAGAGTTAATTTTCGACTAACCAGTTTAATTTCTTATCAAATTGTTGAGTTTTCGGCAAAAATAAAATGAATTCTCTATAAAACAGTTGAATTTCCAACCAAAGAGATGAATTTTGGACTAAAATGATTAATCTTAAACAATTTATGAATTTTCTCTGACGTGAAAAAAGAGAATTTTATTCTTCTTATAAATTAATCTTTTAAAAAAATACATTGCTCATTTAAAAATTAATTCTCAAGCAAAAAAATGAATTTTCAACAAAATAGTTCAGTTTTCTTCTAGAAAGATAAATGTTTCAATAAAAGGATAAATCTTAACTAAGAAAATGGATTTTCAACAAGAGAGTTCAACCAAGTAGTGGCACTTTTAACCAAAAAGAGTCATTTTCAACTCAGAAGATTAATTTTCCACCAGAAAGACGAATTTTCAAACAAATAAATGAATTTCAAATTTAGTAGTTTAACTCTCATCAAAAAGGTTCATTTTTAACCAAGAAAAATGACTTTCCGACCATGAAAGATGAATTTTCAGTTCAAAAGAGCAAATTTTTGAAAAAAATTAACAGTCGAATTTTTGACTAAACAAGATGACTTCAAACTTCTTTTACAATTAAGACTAATTTTCTACACAAAAAGAAGAATTTAAAACAAAAGAATAAATTTTTCAAACTAAAAGATTGAATGATTCGGAAAACAGTTGATTTTGAAACCATTAATGATGATTTTTCAACAAGAAGGTTAATTTTAAATCCAGGAAGAGGAATTTTGAACTAAATAGTTGAAGTTGGCAAGTGAGGAAGAGAATTTTTCAACAAAGAACAAAATTGTTTATTTTGTCGTTCAAAAAATTAATTTTCAACAAAGAAGACGATGTTTCATCCAGTTGAATTCAACCACAAGAGATTATTTTGTAACAAAATAGTTCAATTATTAAACAAGGAGATGAATTTTCAACAAACAAGATTAATCTTCTACACAAAAAATTGATTTTTAACGAAGTATCTGAGCTTTGAACCAACTGGTTAAGTCTTTATTTGAAAAAATTAATTTTCAACGAAATATTTAAAGTGTACAAAAAGGCAAATCATCTACGAAACAGTTAAATTACCAACACCTGATGTGATTTTTTAACAAAAAAGTTAATTTTCTACCATGCATTCACATTTTCAAATAAACAGTTCTATTCTTAACCAAATAGTTGAATTTTCTACTAAAATGGTGAACATTTTAACAAGGTTTTTTTCAACTAAACAATTCAATTTTTTATCAAATTGTTGAATTATCGAGCTACAAAGATGAATTCTCTGCAAAACAGTTGAATTTTCACCCAAAATATAAATTTGTAACTGGAATTATAAATCTTAAACAAAAAAAACAACAATATCAGTTTTAGAAACTAATTCTTTGGCTGAAAAAAATGCAACAAAATAGTTCAATTTTTCACTGAAGTGGTAAATATTAAACGAAAAAAATGGATTTTCAACCGAAGAGTCTAACCAAGTAGTTGCATCTTCAACCATAAAGGTGAATTTTTAGCTCAAAAGTTTAATTTTCTACCAAAAAAACGAATTTTCAACAAAATACATGAATTTTCAAACAAATAGTTTAATTTTCAACTAAATAGTATAAATTAGGAACCAAATAGTTGCATTTTTAACTAAAATAGGTAAGCATCCAACCAAACATAGAATAGTTTAATTTTTAGTTTGAAAAATTAATTATCAACCAAAAATGAAGGGAATTTTCAGTAAAATACAGACTTGACAATCTTTTAACTATTTTCTGGAAATTCGTTTTTTTTAGTTACAATCAATTTTTTTAAGTGGATATTGAATTCATACATTTTTGGAAGAAAATGAATCGTTTTGGTCAAAAATTCTGTTGAAAATTGATATAATTGCTTAAAATAAAATTTTCATTGGTTAAGATGAAAATATTGAGTGAAAAATTGTTTTTTCTTATAAAAATCATCATGTTGCCTGAAAATTCAGCCATTTTCAACCATTTTTGTTTAAAAACTGACCGCTTTTAGTAGAAAATTGAACTTAATAATAAAAAGTTGTACCATTTATATACTCTTTGATACAAAATAATTCTCCTTGTTTGAAAATTTAATTGCTCACTTGACAGTTTAATAACTTTGTTGAAAATTCATTCTATTGAAATTTAATGTTCAAAATTCAACCATTTGGTTAAAAATAAACTATATTTTGTTGAAAATCCACATTTTCGGGTTCAAAACTCAACTGTTTTGTAGAAAATTCGTCTTTTACTTGAAAACTCAACTCTGTTGTTTGAAATTCATCTGTTTGTGTTGAAAATTCTGTTTCTTTGATGAAAAATGCAACCATTGGGTTGTAAATTACCTTTTTTATTGATAATTTATATTTTCGGGTAGAAAATTCAACTATTTTGTGGGGAACTTGTCTTCTTGTCATAAAAATTCAACAGCTTAGTTGACATTTTTTTTCTCTATAAAATGATAAATCTTTCTTGGTTGAAAATTCAACTTGTTTGGTAGAAATTTCATCTTTATGGTTAAGATTTCAAGTTTAAAATTAATCCGTTGTGGTTGAGGCACTAACTATATTATTGAAAATTCGTTTTTTCTTTGTTAAATTCGACTGTTATTTATTTACAATTAAAATCTTTTTTGGTTGAAATATCGAATATCATATTCGATATTTCTTCTTTTTCAAAAATCAATTTTTTTAGGTTCCAGGGTTTTAGTTGAAAATTTAATCAATTTGTTAAGAATTTAATTATTTTGTCAAAACCTCAACTATTTTGTTGAAAATTTAATCCTTTTTTGTTGGAAATTTAACTGTTTTGTTGAAAATTAATATTTTTCATTATTTAAAAATTCGACCACCTGGTTGAAAATTCATCTTTGTAGTTTTAAAATTTGAATATTATGTTGGAAAATTAATTATTTTGTTTGAAAAGTCGTCTTTCATGGTCGCAAATATAGGTGTTTTGTTGCATTCATTTTCTTTTTTAATAGAAAATTCGTTCTTTTGGATTAAAAATTCAACTATCTTCTAAAAATTTCCCCTTTTCGGCTTGAACCTGTGTTTGGTTTAAGTTTAATCTTTTTTGTTTAAGAATTCGACCAATCGTTTGAAAATTCATATTTGTAGATTGAAAATTCAACTATTTTGTTGGAAATTCGTGGCTTTCACTTCAAATTTCAACTATTTGGTTTTAAATGCAACTGGTTGATTCATAATTGATTTTTTTAAATGCAACTATTCATTTGAAAATTAATCTTTGAAGGTTGAAAATTCAACGATTTTGTTAGAAGCTAATTTTTTCGAATGTTCAACTGTTTTGTTGAAAATTCGTATTTTCGGATAGAAAATTCGGCCTTGTTGATAGAAAAGTCCTACTTTTGGTAGAAAAGTTCTTGGTAGGTCTTTTTGGCTTGATGATTTTTTTAGCATTCTTGGCATGAGACGTTTTAGCTTAAGAACTCAACTTTTCCTGAAAAATTCACCTATTTTAGTTGAAAATTCAACAATTTTGTTGAAAAATGAAATTATTCTCAGTTCTATATTTTCGGAAACCAACTTGAATTTTCTCCTACGAATTACTACATAAATCTCTTTCAGTAAAAGAGAACGAACAAAATTCGTAATTGAAGCATTTTCAGCTCAACGTATTCATAGCCAGCCACAACAACCTGCAATGGTTTTATTTTTATTTCTCTTTTCATTCGTTTTTAAAGTCCTGTTTGCACTCGACATTTCCTCTATTTTTTGAAATGGAAAATTAATGTCACGCAACATCACGAAAACTGAGGGAAGGGTTGCTGATTCTATGCAATTATTACGCAGCTTTGTCGCGACTGTTCTACCATAAAAAGTCAAATGGTCATAAAGTGAGAAATGCAATTAGAACTAACCAGTGTCAGCTTCTGATTGTGGCATAAATTCTTGTAGCTCGGTTATGAGGGCTCTTATTTCTTCGGAATCTTTTTGAATACTGCAGAGTTCCTCTTCGTTGAAGTCCAGCGTAATTTGCTTGCACAGTAGGATTTGTGTAATGACGTTCCCAATATTTGATGGCCCCGATTTGCTCTCTGTGGAATTATGCTCATTAAATTATAGTAATGAAAATCCTTTATCACAAGCTAACTGATGTATTTGATAGAAAAATTCATTTTTCCTCCGTGATTTTAAGGGTTTTTATGGACAGGAACGTTCTAAATACAAATTCCTACATTACCGACATCGATACCGTTCCACAGCTAAAGTGGTTCGCGTTTGTGCTAAGTTTCTAGAATTTTCTCGTAGGGTACCGACAACGACGTCACAGAATGATATTGCGCAATTGGGAAAGAAAAATTTGCGTGAACAACTTCAAGGTTCTTGATTGTTTCAATTAAACATTTCGCGTAAACACTCTCAAGGTTATATTCTGATGTATACTTGCATTTTCTACTGCTTCATATTGATGATAGAAAATAAGGATGATACATTGCTTCCTTACAAAATAATACATTAAATTAAAAAATTCCTCTCTTTATTTATTTAATGCGCAAAAGTTAAAGGTTCAAGGGTGTAATTTGATGACGAGGGTTATGTATAACATTCTGTTTTGTCTGTAAATTTGATTAATTGCTAATTTACAGATATTACATTTAATCGAAAATTCCTATCCTTATTTATTGCATGAGTTATTTGCGCATTAAATAAGGACAGGATTTTTTAAATTGAACGTATGATCCTATTAGGGAGAAATAAATCATCATTATTTTCTATAAACCATATGATGCAATAGAAAATGCAAGGACAAATCGAAATATAACTTTTAAAATGTTCACGAGAAATGCCTAATTAAGATAATGAATAACCTTTGAGCTGTTTACGCAAGTTTGTCTCTCACAATGACGCGATACCATTTTGTGTTGTCGTGGAAACTTTTTAAAAACCTTCTAGAAATTTAGCATGGACACGAACCATTTCAGCTATGGAACGGTCTCAAAGACGGTAAGGTAGGAATTCGTATTTAGAACGCTCCCTGCCTATCTACTAACGGCGATGGCCCCTGGACACTCTTCAAACAAGTTTCGAATTTTATTCTTAGTACTACATATTCTTATCTGAAATTAAATTGCACATTTTTTCTCTGAACGTCAAAGTTGTAGCTTCTGCCATTTTCAAAGAGAACTAAAAAAAAAACGTTTTTCAGAAGAAATTTTTTTGTCTTTTCCGACTTTTATTCTTCGGAAATGAACCAATACTTCGAATTTCTGGCTGGAATTTACGGGACATATTCTTTATGCTGTTCTACGCCTTCTGCCTTCAGCAATCTGCCTTCAGCAGAAAAAAAAAGTTTTCTATTGTTCTAAAATACTTTTACAAAAAAAAAATAATTTGAAGAATTCAAACTTTTTTATTTTCACCCTTATATAGAGATTTTTTTATTTCTTTATTTCAGTCTCTCGACATTTTTATTTCGTCATAATTTTAGAACACATGATTTTAAAATTGTGCTTTTAGGAAAGACACTAGCGTTTTTCTGATCAGCCTCATAGCGCAAATAGATGTGAAATAATGAATTTTGAATTTAATATAATAACAATAATCGTATATTAATTATTCATTATATTTAATTAATTTCTTACGAATATTAGTATTTTTAGTTAGTCATTATCCACTGTAGGTTGTTTTTTTTATTCTGTATTTGTATTTTACTATTTTATTATTTTATTATATTTGATTATTTAAATAAATATTTTGAATTTGTATTTTATTATTTAGTATTCACTGTAGGGAGGATTCCTCTATTTGAATGTTGTGTTTTGAAAATCTAATTTTCTTATTTCTTTCCTCTTCGTGTTTTGTGATGTCTTATATTTTTTTATGAAAAAAGGCAAAATTTAAATACTTTAGTTTTATTCAATCCTAGTATTTTTAATTTATAAGCCCAGCATAATCTTGCTTGAAATGTAATAAAATTAGAAGTAAACTAGTAAGAATTGTAAAAAATACACTCATCAATAAATTAATTGTTCACGAATTCCTTTGTTCAGGTGCCATTTTTTCTTTGTATTTACATATTTAAAGAAATCGGGAACCAATTTCAAAAAGCAAGCTTTCTGCTTCAAAAAACTATCAACTTTTTAAAAAACATCTAACTCGTTGGAGAATTTTTTGGTTAAATTTTAATTAAAACCAAAATTTTTTTTTCCTTAGTGTGTGTACAATTTTTTTTTTCAAATTATAATTCCTGATATTGTCAGGAATCTGATTGTATGAACAAAATCGTATATAAGCTTATCAACTCTCCTTATTTACATCCACAATATCCACTACTTTTAATTAGTCACCATATTTGCGCTCAGCTCATTACGAGAAAAAAGTGAGTCAAGAGCAATTTTAAACATCGCAGTTTTCACACAACCAACAACTCCAAGTATCTGAATAATCCAACAACTATAATAAATCCCTATTTTCAGAAAAACCTAGTTTCTTAAATCTGTTCGTTATTTCCGCTGTCTGACCAAAATTGCTTCTTGCGCAAGCAATTTGATCCCTAAAGTGGAAAATAAGGAGATACCTCTATTTCAGGAATATACCATAATATGTTTTTGCCATTATTTTGTTCTGATTTAACGAAAAATATTTTTCTCTCAGGAATGGCAGGAAAAAACGAGCAAGGAATATACTTTGAAAACTTAATTAAAATGTGCTTCAGGAGACTCTTCAGATGAAATGTGAGTTAAATATGTATAACATAATGCGACGTATAGTCTGAAAAGGCTCCTTTAAAATGTACGCTTTATCTTATAAATATATATTAGAATCATCAAAAAAAAAAAAAAATTTCTTCGTTTTCTACAGTGGCTTAAAATTGAATAATGTGTTTTTGAGGGTTACACCCGTTGTACTTTTTTCCAGAAAGGGAAATGAGGGGAACGGAATTGTGAGGGAATGATGGGAGGAGAAGTAGGATAAGTGAAGGAAAATTAAGGGAGGTGCAGTAGGAAATTCAAGGGGAAATTAAGGTAAATGAAGGGTAGGGGAGTGGGTGCAGTGAGAAAAAATGAGGAGAGTTAAGGATAAGAGAAATTGGGGGTGGAGAAGTAAGATGTGTGGGGGAAATAATGGGAGGAGTAGCAGGGGAAGTAAAGAAAAGTGAGAGGAGTGGGAGTAGTGGAAGTAACGGAAAGTGAGAGGAGTGGGAGTAGCGGAAGTAGAGGAGGGTGAGGGCAGGTGAAGTAAGGTAAGTGAGACTAAATAAAGGGAGGAAGAATATGTACAGTGTGGAGAAAGAAGGGAAATAAAAGTTAAGTGAAATCTGGGCTGGAGAACTAGGGGAAGTAAGGAGAAGAAGGGTAAGTGGAGAACAATTAGGAGAGGTGAAGTAGCGTGAGTGATGAGAAATTAAGTGAAATAAATTATGGGAGAGTAAGTGCATTAAGGATAAATGAAGAGAGCGAAGGATAAGGGAAATTACGGGTCAAGAAGTACGGGAAGTAGAGGAAATGATGAGAAAAGAAGTTAGGGGAGTGAGAAGAAGTAAGGGGCTTGGAAGTATTGAAGTAAAGTGTAATAAGAGGAGGGCAAGTAGGGAAAGTGTAGTTAAATAAATGGTGTGAGTGTATGTGTAGGGAGGAGAAATGAGGAAAATAAAGATTTAAGGAACTGAGGGGCGGAGAAGTAGGGGAAGTGAGAAGACACAGGATAAGTGAAGGAAAATGAAGGGACGTGACGTAAGGTATGTGAGGGAAAATGAAGGGGAATAAAGCATAGGAAAGTAGGTGCAGGGAGGAGAATGTGGAGAATAAATGGAGGAGGGTTACGAGAGGAGATGAAGTAGAGAAAGTGAGGGTAAATGAAGGAAAGGAGAGTAGGTGCAGTGAGGAAAAATGAGGTGAGTGGAGGTTGAGGGAAGTTAGGGATGGAGAAGTAGATAATGTACGGGGAAGTAGGACAATTGAAGTAAAATGAGGGAAGGTGAAGAAGGTGTAGAGAGGAGAAATGAGGAATGGGGAAGTCAACGGAAATTCGGGTTGAGAGAAGTGGGAGAAGTAGGAGATGTAGAGTAAATAGGGTGAATGAAGGGAAATGAATGGAGGTGACGTAGGGTAAGTGAGAGGAAATTACGGGAAATGAAAGGTGAGGGAGTAGGTGCAGTGAGGAGAAATGAGGAGAGCGAAGGATAAGGGAAATTAGTAGTGAAGAAGTAGAAGAAGTGAGGGAAATGATGGGAAGAGAAGTAGGAGAATTAAAGGGAAGTGAGAGGAGGGGGAGTAGAGGAAGTAAAAGGAGATGAGTTGTGGAGAAATAGAAGAAGTAAGGGGAGGATAAAATGAAAAATATTTTTTTTTGGCAACTTTAATATATATTAAACCACTTTTTAATAGAAAATGTAGGAATGATTCATCCATGAAACTAAAATAAACTTTTTTGAATATATAATTTACCAAAATATCCTGTCATGTCCATTGGCACGATGCGAATCAAATTCTTGCTCTTGTAAAGTTCTCGAAGGAAAAGTTGGGCGAGGAAAAATAAAAGGACCAAATTGGGACTGTCTGCTGGTATTCCTGACTCCATCGCGCTGTAATTCAAAAGAAAAATATTAAGGTCTTAATTTTCTCGGCACAGAGAAAAACTTTCACAATTTTACAATTTTTTTTACATTGGAGTTCTGATAAAAAAATAGACCGTAATACAAGATGTCGATTTCCCAGAAGATTTCAAATTATCCGCACTTTCCTTGCTTTTCCTGATTTCTTTTTAATTCAGTTCCCTGAGACAAATTTGCAACGTTTCCCAGTTTTTTTGTTTCCCCTTATTTCCGGATCCGGTCGAGACTCTACTATTGGAAAAAATTTCCGTGTTTTTATTACATGAAGGTCTCGATGAAGGTTCAATATGCTTGAAGTTACTATCGATTGACATTTTGATTCCCATGGTTGCTACAGGTCAGGAAATTATTGAAAGTCAGGGAAAACTTGTCTGAGTCAAGAAATTTTCGATAAACTAAAGTTGAGTTTATTTTAATTATTTTATTACCAATTCACAATCTTTTTCGTTTGATATATCAACTAATACATTTTGTGTTACGATTTTTTTTAATTCAATTACTTGGTTGAATGTGGGACTAGTTTGTCCAAAATTATTTGGTGTCATTAATGATCATCATTTTCGTTGAAAATCTTTTTTTTAATTTAACTATTTTGCTAAAAGTCATGATTTCTTGGCTAGAGATGAATTTTCCAACTGAAAATTTCGCTATTCCATGCTGGTTTGAAAATGCATTTTCTTCAGTTGAAAATTCCACTATTTGGTTGAAAATTCATGTACTTTGCTGAAAATTCGTCTTTTGTGGTAGCATATTTTTCTTTTTGGCGACTAATTCATCTTTTTGGTTGACAAATCGTTTCTTAAGTTAAAAATTCAACTAATAGGTTGAACATGCTTCAACTTCAAATATTTGGTTGAAAATTTATGTTCTTTTTTTTATTATTTTCTTTTAGTAGAACAATAATCTTCTCAGTCGACAATTTATCTTTTAGGTTAAAAATTCAACTATTTTATTGAAAACTTTTTTTCCCAACTGCAAATTTACTTATTCTTTTTTTTTGTGTGGAAAATTGATCTTTTTTGCAAAAAATTGAATTTTTTGGGTTGGAAATTCATTTTTGATTGGAGATTAACCTATTTCGTTGAAAATTTATTCCAATTGCTTGAAATTCAATTTTTTTACTCAAATCTTAATTATTTCTTACTTTCAGTTAAACATTAATCTCATAAATTTTGTTGAAAATTTGTTGCTTCTTGTAGAAAATTCAATTATTTGGTTGAAAATTAATTTTTTAAACAGAAAAAGGAACTATACCATTTTTGCTAGAAAATTTTGTTTTAGGTTAGAAATTCATTTAATTTGTTTGAAACTCGTCTTTTTTTGTTGCAATTATGTTCAGTAGAAAATTCATATTTTTGTCTTAAAAATTTATTATTTTAGATGAGATTTATTTATTATTATTTAGAATTTAGAATTTATTATTATTATTATTATATAATAATATTATTATAATTTTTTTTTTAATTTTGGTTGAGGATTAATTCCTCTAGTCTACAATTCACGTATTTTATTATAAATGATTCTTTTTGATTAAAAATTCATCTTTTTAAGTAAAATTCACTCATTTGGATGAAAATTAGTTAACTTTATTGCAATTTTTGACAAAAAATTTCACTACTACTCTTAAAAATTAATTTTTCGTATTATATACATATATTCTTTTTTTTCTGTAGAAAATTTATCAATTCTGAAAGGGATATAATCTTCTTGGTTGAAATTTGTCTGCTTTATTAAAGATTTAACCATTTTGTTAAGAATTTATTTTATTTGGTTGAAAATAAGCTTTTTAACAGAAAATTCATAATTTTCTATGTTTGGTTAAAACTTTATCTTTGTTGGTTGTAAATTCATGTTTTTTGTTCGAAATTGGTATTTTTCAGTAGAAAATTAAACTATTTTGTTGAAAATTCCTTTTTCTTTATGATTCATCATTTCATTCGAATATTAATTTCCGAACTATTTTGTTGACAATTCTTTTGTTTTTTGAAAATTAATTTTTCAACTGAAAATGTAACTGTTCCATTCTTACTTGAAAATTTATCTATATCTGTCGAAAATTTATTTATTTTGGTAGAAAATCAATTTCTTTGTTTGATAATTCAACTTGCTTTTTGCAAACACGTTTTGTTTTTCTGAAAAATTATTTTTTGAACTGACAATTTACCTATTCCATTTTTGGTTGGAAACTTATCTTTTTTAATTAAAAATTAATGGCCTTGGTTGAAAATGTATCTATTTTCTTAAAAATTCATTTTTATTTAGTTGAATATTATTTGTTATAAATGAAAATTTAACTATTCCATATTTGGCTGATAATTGATACTTTTATAGTCTACTATTATTTGGTTGATAATTTTATAGTTTTGTTAGAGAGTCAGTTGTTTTGGTTACAATTTCAACTGCTTCGATAAAAATTCCAATTTTCGCTAAAAAATAAATTTTTGTTGAAAATTCATGTTTTTGAATTGAAGATTCAACTGTTCCGTAGAAATTCCCTGTATTTTTTGTTGAATTGAACTGTTTCTAATTTAAAATTAAAATCTTTTTGTGTTGGAATATCAACTATTACACTTTTCGTTGCGAATTCATCTTTTTTTATTGAAAATTCATTATTACAGTTTGAAATTCATATTTTCCGTAGAAAAGTGAACTATTTCCTTGAATTTTTTAAAATTTCAGTTAAAAAAAATTCAACTGAAGATGTAACTATCCCGTTTTTGATTCGAAATTTATCCGTTTGAGTTCAAAACTATGTGGTTGAAAATTCCTATATTTTAGGTATGTATTACATAATTTATGGAGGGCCCCTTATAAAATTTCCATTGACTGTTGTCACTGAAAGTGTTTAAAATAAATTCTGAAACATTTTTTTTTCGCAGTAACATTATTGATATCCTAGGTGAAAGATTGATTTTATCCCTAAGAGAAAAATTTAGAACTGTCAAGGAGAATGCAAAATTGGTCAGTTTAAAGTCAGGAAAAGTCATGAAATATTAAAATTGAAATTTTATAACAATCCTGATTACGTAATTCTGAAAGATCTATCATCGGTCAATTTAATGTTTGCTCTCTAAAAGCCGTGGCTTGTCACTCAACCTATAGAGTACTTAGTTAACTCTCTGGTCATGTACTACCTAGAATTTCTGCTTCAAACACCACTACAAATAGTTAATTAATGAGGAAGATCCTTCCAAGTGATACGAAATTTCCAGAAACTGCTAATCATGAATTATATAACGATACAAAGGAGCAAGAATCCCCTTTACGAGCAGATATCTTCCATACAAAATAAATACGCAAAGCCCCAATACGTGACCAAAGCGTAAATAATTAGTACCCTTATTAAACTTTATGGTCAATTCCGGAACGGAAATTATTAATAAAAGCGAGGGTTTCTTCTCTAAGAGCTGCTAGGGGATGAACTCTGGACTTGGAGGATTAACGTAAAAGATTCCAATTCTGTTACTATCCTTTTAAGATCTTGGGTATAATTTAATTAACCCTTGTGTACACACCTGGGTACCCGGGTGCCCAGCATGGTATTTTTTTGCATGTGAGTGGAGTAAAAATTAAAGTTTCATTTGACGCCTCCGAATCGTCGTTATTTAGGTCAATTCTAGGCAAGTGGAGTACTTAGAATTCATATAGGAATTTTTTTGTGCAATAATAATCGACTTCGAATCATACATTCTTTGCGGACACTCTGAGTGCATTATCAATTTCTTATCAAGTTATTTCTGCCGTCCTGATGAAGATACGTACTGCATTCTGATCAAAAATGAGTTTTTTATATGGTGGGATTTGTAATGAAAAGACGAATTCAACTATGCCAATAATTATTAAAAATTGTGATTGAATCTTGAGATGATTAGGTCTCAATTAGCATATCTACAGCGATTTTCGAGAATTCCTGATGAAGGAACAATACATCTGCAGAAATTCTAGCATATCTATATGAATTCAGGATTTGGGATAGTGCTGAGCCTTCAGATCCTGATAAAAGAAACACATCTTCGCAGATGTGTTTTTTCTCATGAGGATCCTCGGTCGAGGGTAACTTTGAGCCACCGATCCTTCTTTTAAATAGCACATCTGCATTTTTTATTTGTCAAGCAATAATAATTCTAGCTGATTAATAATATAATTATTACTAATGATTTGAAATCATTACAGAAATATAATTAATACATTATTTTTATTCAATTTTAAAATTGTGAGATAATTGGACAATGCTTTTTAAAAAATCACTCGCATGATTTCGTTTGTGAAAAAGCATGTGGGTGATTGTCAAATTGGAGGCAAACTTGAAGTCCCAGTAATATAACATTAACCTAGAAGGTTGTGCTGATTTTTTGTAAAATTTGATACACACTTATTATCATCCTCTACAAAATAATCAGTTCTTTTTTTCATTTCTGTTCCTATTTACTTTAATTTAATATAAGAACACCCGAAACGTCATTACCGTACGGCGTCCCAATCTCATTTTGCACAAGGATAGACTGATTTTCTCCTTTTTTTTAGACAGTAACCTGAAAAATGCTTAACGTATCAAGTTTGTAAATTTCACATGAACATATATTTAATGTGTGCACATTTTTTAGGTCAAATAAATAATACTGCAAAAGCCTTGAAGTCTATCCCTCAATTTTTTCCATTTCTGACGTCATTACCGTACGTCTTCTATTCTAGTGAAATATTGTAGTTGCAGTTGAGTAATAAATACAGAAATATTACGCGTATCGTTCAATACAAGATTTTATAAAATTGAGCTTAAAATATGAACTCTCTTTTTCGAGAATCCGATATTAAAACTGAAAAGAGCATCTTGACAACAAAAACGTCATTCCCGTACGTGCGTTAAAAACCAATTTCAGGGCGAAAAAAATTTATAAAAACCATTCCGTTACTTGCTTGTCGGTGTTTTCTTTCATAAGTAGGTGACTTTTTATAATCAAAATCATTTATTTTTTTATAAACATTAAAAAAAGCTAAACTTCAACATTTACATCGCATCATTACCGTACGGTACTATAGAACAGCATACGACTGATTATATGCGCGTGCGCATGGATTCATTATTACTTCTTGTTTTCATAACTGCCCCTTTTTGATTTAAAATTTTTACGTGTGATAAGATCAATTTCCGTTATGAAATATTCAATTCCTAATAATAATATGATTGCCACTTTAGGTGCCAAAATTTGCCCACAATTTAACAATTACCCATATATAAAAGTTATAAATATTGTCGTAAAAATACATTCATTTCGCTGATTTTTCACAAATAATTTGAGTAAGAGATGAAAAAATTGATAGAGTCCTTTTTTGACAGTTCAAATTTTGATTTTCAGAAATTCTTTTCTCAGTCGTGCTGAATTCATAAAAAAATTCAGTAATGCATATAAATTGATGTAATATCAACAATGAACAATTTTGGAAATATGTTCGCTTCTGCCGTCTGCATTAGCTGGTGAATATAAATTTCGACCACGGATTCGCACTCTGTATCCAGAGAAAATCCAAGATACGAACTTCCGTAAAAATCGATCGAGTTTTAGATTTTTTCAATTTTGTGTCACCATACTGAATCAGCCCATTTCCCAATTTTGAAATTTTAAATTATGAATATGGAGTCTTATTCCTCAACCCAGAAACAGCCCTGATACGAGGATTGTGTAATTTGAGTAATCTTGTGTATTCCGGAAAAATTCCCTTGTAAACCGGAATAATCATCTTGTATTCTAAAGTAATCCTGCATAATCCACTTGTCATCCAGGGTAATTCAAGTGATTCGATTCAAGCCCTATATTCCAGAGTATTCTTAATGTAAACCAGAGTAATCCACTTGTTCTCCAGAGCAATCCACTTATAATCTCGAATAATCCTGTTCTAATCCGAGGTAATCAACTTGTAATCTGGAGTAATCCAGTTCTCATCTTGGGTAATTGCTTGTAATCCAGAGTAATCCAGCTGATTCAGAGTAATGTCAGTAATCTACTTGTAATACAAGGTAATTCAAGAAATTCGGATTATCCTAGTATTTCGGATTAATCCCCTAGTAAATCGGTTAAATACACTTGTAATCTGGATTAATCCATCGCTAATCTGGGATAACCAGCTTGTAATCTACAGTAATCCAGTTATATTATCAGGTAATCAACTTGTAATCCAGAATCATCTAGATAATTCAAAGTAATCCCGGTAATCCACTTGAAATACAGAGTAATCCATCTACAATCCATGGTATTCCAATTGTTATCCAGTTAATTCGAAGTAATGTAGGTTTTCCAAGTAACTAAATTGTAATTCAGAGTTATCCAGCTAATTCGGAGTAATTTAAATAGGTAAATCCAATAGTTTTTAACTAATTTTTTGAATTTGTTTTGTCTTAAAATTAATTTTCTTTAGTGAAAAATAAATAATTTTATTTTCAATCCAAATTTATCTGTTTCAGTTTAAAATTCAACTATTTCATCAAAAAATATTGTATTTTTGTAAAAATTTGTCTTTTTTGGTAGAAAATTAGTCTTTTTGGTTGAAATTTCATTTTTTTAAATTTAACTCCTTGGTGGAAAGTGGAACTACTTTGGTAAAAATTCATTTTTTGATTGATAATTTTTCTTTTTCAGTTGACATTACGCCTATTTGATTGAAAATTGGTCTTTTTTGGTAGAAAATTAATTTTCTTGAATGAATATTCACTTTCTGGTTGAAAATTCAACTAGTTTGTATAAAGTCCAACTGCTTTGTTAAAAATTCATTATTTGGTTGAAAATGCATTATTTCAGTGGAACATGATACATTCCTTTGGTTTGAAATTCAACTATTTTGTTTATTCGTTTTTTTCAGATCAATCTTAATTATTTGAATATAGAATATAATTATTTCCTTCTTGGTTAAAAATTCATGTATTTCGTTAAAACCTCGTCACTTTCAGTGAAAAGTAATTTTGTTGGTTGAAAATTCATGGTTATGAATAGAAATTCAATTCATTGGCCTCTGTAAATTAAAAGTTCAACTATTTCGTTGAGTAATTAATTATTTTTTTGTTGAAATTCAACTATTTAGTTAGAAAGTCATCTTTTTTTGGTCGAAATTAAACTTTTTTGTCGCACAATCATCTATTGGGGAAAAAGTTCATAAAAAATCATCTTTTTGGCTTGAAGATTTAACTATTTTATTGTAAATACAAACGTTTAATCTACATTAAATGTCCTTTGCTTCCAATTCAATCATTTGGTTGGAAAATCACATTTTTGGGTTCAAAATTACCATTTTTCAAATTATTTTTTTCTGGTTTGAAAGTCAATTGTTTTCTAAAAAAAAAAATTACTTTTCAGCTTAAAAACTCAACTCTGTCGTTGAAAATTCATCTCTTTTTGCAGAATATTGATCTCTTTCGAATGAAAATTCAACTGTTACCAACTTTGATATTGTACCTATTATTGAATTTTATTTAAAATAATTTATTTTCCTATGATTCACATTTCTGTGAAAAGTCACCCAATTACAAGGAATAGAGTGTAAAGTATGGATTTATATTCCCCGTGGTGAATAATTTACATAAACGCATTATGGTTTATTTCAGTATACATTTTTTTTAATACATTGAAAATTACTTTACACTGATGATTAGATGTTTAGATAAATTTAAAAGAAAATTTATTTCTGTCTATAGCAATTCTCTCTAAGATTAGAGAAATTTATTGACTGAATTTTTCAACTTTGCAGTTACAGCGATGGGTTAATCAACTGAAGTTTACAAAAATAAATGTTTTTGAGGAAAAGAACAAGATATTTTAAATATTCTTAAAATTTCCTATATTCATCATATTGAATGTGGCTTTTCCCTGAAGTAGTTACCGAGAGCCTTTTTGTTTAAATTAATATTCTCAAAACATTAAAAAAAGATTCAAAATACTCTATTACGAAAAAAAAAATTAAATACTTCTTAAGAAATGATTCTTCCTTATGTTCATTTATTATTTGTTCATAACTAATGAGTCGGAAAAAAATCTGATAATTCCAAAATAAACCGAAACTTTCTAGCCTTACTCTAAGAAAAAATAGTTTTAAATAATAATACATTATTTGAGCAATCATTTTTGTTGAGTTTCATTAATTCTTACCTCACTTAGTAAAAATCAGACAAACAGTTGAATATTAAAAAAAACTGCAACAATCTACAATTAATACATGAGAAGATAGTTCTAAATAATGATAATTTGTTTAAGTAATTATGTTTGTTTCGTTAAATTAATTATGAACTCACTTCGAAAGAAAGACAAAAAGTTGAATATTTTAAATAAGACCGCAACTTTCTTGCATTATTCTAAAAGAATATTGTTATGAATGACAATCAATAGTTGAAACAATGATTTCTGTAAAATTAAATTGATTATTGCCAATGTCTATGAGCCTCTAATTATATCAGCATAAAGTAGTATTTTCGGTACTACTAGAAACGATTTCAATGAAAAAAAAAAACACAAAAATATCATAATCAGCCCCAAAAACAATATTTAAAAAATTATTATTCTTATGGGACATATTTGTTGAACTTCATGGAGATTGTGAAACCTTTAAAAATAATTTTTTTTAACGCATCAATTTTTGTGTAGATTCGAACAAATTTAGGGGCGATATGCATTAAAGTTCGAGAAAAAATGTGGAATATGAGTGCTATAACAGTCATTAGCACTCATGAAGAAAATGTTTTTGAACCAAAAGAACTGTTTTCTTGGATATGCACGAAAATTTGTTTGAATCATTCAAATTTTGGTTGATTCAACAAAATATTTGTTTGACCCGAAATTTTCTTTCGAATCAATGAAATACCTCATCTGCCGAAATAGTTGGTTGACACAATAAAAAAATGTAGTTAGGTCAACAAAATTTTTGTTCTCCATATGATAACCATATTCTATGGTCGAACCAAGAAAAATTCAGTCAATTCGACCAAATCGTTTTTTAAGCGTATAAATTAAGATAAATGAACAGACAATAATGGAAGTCGAGTAATGAATTTGTATTTGTTCGATCAGCATTATGTGTGCTATAAACTTGACTACACATTTACCTCCAGCAACAAACTATTTTCGAGAATGCTTCACTTTATATACCATTTTCTCTACTTTGGTCTGCTGGTGCTGCAATTTGGCAACCTTAATGTATTGTTTAACCACCTGTCTACATCACAAACTATATTCCTAAAAGCTCTTCACCTGCTCTTCAACCTCATAAAGGAAGCTGTCCCTGGAGAAATCATCCAGAAATTTAACCCGAATAAGTATATATAGGTCTACAAATTAATTCCCTTTTTTGATGATATTTTGACAACCTTTTGAAGAAGATGAATATCAGTAGCAGCGGATGAGGGACATTTAGAAAAACTATTTAAAATAATATTATCAAAATTGTAGGAACCATATCAACAAATAGCTCAAGTTTAAACTACAAGGCTACCCTTTTCAACCAAGTGATTACATTTTCAACCAAAAGACATTCATTTTTAACCTAGAATGAAATAGTTAATTTTTCAGTAAAAAAATTTATTTTCGACTTAAAAAAGAACTTGCAAAAAAATTGTTGAATTTTCAAACAAATACGTGAATTTTAAACTAGAACTCTTGTTATTTATTCAAATAGCATTTCGTTTCGCAACACTGCTCCGACCCAGGTTGCTGGACAATCTCTCTAGCGATCACTCCAAGTGAAAAGCGTCACAAAATTTTTACGTGTGGTTCCCGACTTGGGCCCATTCGTATCCAAAGTCTTTATTTCAGGCGGCATTGACTCTATTGTCACTCTGTTCATAAACTATTTGTCGCCACACTTTTCTGTCCCGGCATACTTCTTTAGCTTCCTTCACGTCCATGCATTTTTTAATGCAAGCTCTCGTGTTTCTATGGCTTTTTATGTGTCTTCGGATTAATGTCTTATTCACAGATTCTAACCATTTTTGCGATGGTCGACCTCTGAAATTCTGCTGTTTACTTTACCTCTACACACTTGTTTGGTCAGGCGTACAAATTTCATTCTTGTAACATGTCCGAACCATCTTGACTGATTACTTTCCCGTATGTGAACTAGTGTCCATATGTCCAACTAGTGGACCCTGCTCTACCTTCTTGTCCTCATTTATGTGCCTATCTAAGACCCTATCTATTTTTCCGTCGCTAGTGAATAAGCTGACCAGATATACGTACTTGTCAACTTGTTCTAATCTCTCATTATTGAGGACAATGTTACACATTGTTTTATCACTTTTTCCTTCGAACACCATAATTTTTGTATTATTAACTTTAATTTTGAGGGCCATGTTCTTCATCAAGTTTATTCTAACCCACGTACCCTCGCGTCGTCGAAGAGGGTCATTCTCAGACACTTATCCATAAATATGATACATAAATAGCCATGAGGGCATAACGCATCCTTGTATTCATTTTTATATAATAACTAAAAAATGAACAAAGGAGTTTTAATTTCAACCACGTAGAAATATTTTAAACCAAGAAGATGACATTTCTATAAAAATTACGAATTTTCAACATAATGCCTGAATTTTCAAACAAATAGTAGAAATGTAGACTAAAACAGATCACTTTGGAACCAAAAGTGGAATATTTAAATTTTCAGTCAAAAAAAAGGATTTTCAACCAAAAAATATGTTATTTTTAAATAAACGACAGCTGAACATAGTAAAAGAACACGAATTTTGAACCAAACATTTGAAATTTTCAACAAAGAAAGATCACTTTTCGACCAAAAATGGAATAGTTACATTTTCTGTAGAAAAAATTATATTTTCATGAGAAAAATTAAACAATAGTTACAATTCCAACTATCAGATTAATTTTCAGACTAACAAAAGCGAATTTACTACAAAATATTTAAGTTTTCAACCCGCAAATATGAATTTTCAACAAAAAATTGATTCAATCAAATAGTTGGATTTTCAGCCTAAAATTCGAATTTTCAGGCAAAAGGGATGGCTTTTAAATCGAAATTTGAATTTTTTAGTGGAATGATTAAATTTCCCACCAGATGAATTCTCAACCAAAGAGATAAATTTTGTAATAGAAAAAATGTTTTCAACGAAGTAAAATTTTCCACTTGAAGAGAAAAGAAAATCAACTGAATTGTTGAATGTTCAATCCTAAAGGACGCAGTTTCAACGAAACAATTCAAGTTTCGGGCAAAAAAATGAATAACGAAATAGTAGAATTTTCAACAGAATAATTAAACTTTCAACAAAATAGTGAATATATTAACCAAGCAGCTGAATTTTTAACCTACAGAGATGAATTTTCAACCCAGAAGATAATTTTCTACTAAAAAAAGAATTTTCAACAAAATACATGAATTCGCAAATAAATAGTTGAATTTTTAACTGAAAAAAGAGGTTCACGACCTAAAGTGGAATAGCTAAATTTTCAGAGAAAATCAACACAAAAAGACGAATTTTTAAAAAATTGTTGAATCCTCAACCAAATAGATGAATTTTTGAAAAAGAAGATTAATTTTTCATTCAAAAGGGCGAATTTTAAAGAAATGATTCGACTTTTAAAGTTTAGAGAAAAATTTCACCTAAAAAAGATCAATGTTTAACCAAAAAATGAAACAGTTATATTTTGAGTTTAAAAAAAAAATTGATTCTTTATCATTAAAAGAGTTTTTTCAACTAGTTGAATTCAACCAAAAAAGACAAATTTTTTACAAAATAGTTGAATCTTAGAACACAGGGATGATTTTTCAAAAAACAATGATCAATTTTCTACCTAAAAAGACAAATTCTCAACAAAATACATACATTTCCTACCAAATTGTTGAATTTTTAACTGATAAAAAATAAATTTTTAACTGAAATTAGAATAATTTAGGGAAATTTTTTTTAACGGAAGAAAAACGAATTTTCATCAAAATAGTTAAATATTTAACCAAAGAGGTGATTTTTGTAAAAGTGAAGTTTAAACACTATAAATCTCTAAAGTTCTGAAAATTATTATTTTTTACCTTCAGAAAGAGTTCCTTGAGAACTTTTTGATCCGCAATCTGATTAAAAAATATAAAAAATTCAAAATCTGTATAAAAGCGTTGCATATAATTTTCATCCAACTTCGGGATGAAATTGATCAACTGGCATTTATTGCCATTTGTTTTAGAATCACTCTAGAATGTGCAACAACAGATTTACGAGTTTCATTATAAATAAACGAATAAATCTTGTCCCACAATTACTTCAAATAACCTTATTTTCATACAAAAAAAAAAGATTTTATGTGCAATAAATACATAAATCACTGAGATTGAATTAATCATAAAATTGAAAAATGATCAAGATGTAAGATTCTGGGTAAATCCATAAATTTAAATCTTAAGTAAGCTCTTCCATCAGAATCCATACCCCACATAAAACCTTCTCAAAACTTTTTTATCATCCCTGAAGTTCGCACCAAACTTGGTTTAATAAACTTAATTAAGATGTTATAATGACAGAAAGGACAAGTCTTAGGGAATGATATATAATTATACTGCAGAGAATGACAATATCATTAATGGTTGTATTTTTAAATAGAGGTTACGTAGTGATTTACAAAATTCTATTTATTGTGCTTTTCTTTGAAAAGATTTTCGAAGATTTGAAAGCAGTTGTTCCATTAATAACAATTCATGACAGTTTAAAAAATATTTAGGTATACGATCAAGAGTCACAATATTAGTGATTGTATTTTTGAACAGAAGAAAGATGATTGCTTACGAAATCAGACTTCACTAGTCAAAATTGTTCATTTAAAAATTTTTACTTATTATTATGCTTCTTCCGCACAGCTTATTTTTGATGAAAATATTTCCTAGAACTATAATGCAATTTTTTTCATGAACTACAAATCATTACAATTGCTGAAAGTTTAATTTTCTACTTTCTCGTTAGAGAAGGTATTTTTTAGCGATAACTTTCGAAAGAATTAACAGATTGGATTGGGCTTTGGTATACTCTTCAAGTGTCCAGAATGAAGGTCAAGTTTGTTAACTAGGCATTTTGGAAAAGGATTAAAAAATTAAGCACATTTAAAAAAATTTTAGGACCACTTCTTTCAAGATTTAAGAATTCTGTGTACAATTATTGATAGTACTCAAAAATACAAACACTTGTCCTCATGACTTTTTTTGAAACAAAAAAATTACCGGAGTTATAGCATTTACGAAATTCCAAAAAACAAACGAAAGTGAACATCTTAAGCCAAGCAACGCACGAAATGAAAAAAATGTCAGAGAAAGAAAAACGTTGCATCTTGAACACCCTTTCAAGATTATCACAAAAACTTTTTGAATTCTCTTGCAGAATCGAAAATTTAAATTTTGATCGCATACAAAATAATGAAAAATTCCATTTTCCGGTCAAACATAGTTTGACCAGAAAATGGAATTTTGACCGGAAAACACAGCACTAAAAATAGAAATACTGCATTGTTAGGCAAACGACACACAATAAGGAAACAATCAATAGACAAAATTTGTTTACCCAAAAAAGAGTTACAAATTTGTTATTAATTATTTTTTGATAAGATGCGCAGTTTTTATTCTGATCCTGTAAAATAACATTAAAACTGAAAAAATCAAATTTTTGGAAGATCGACGTTAGTTACGAAAAAAAAAAAATTAATCAACAAAAAGTGTGCATTCAAAAAAAATCTACAAATTTGTTAGCAATTACTTTTCGATGAGACGCGTGACTTTTTTGTTTGAGGATTGAACTGCTTAAAATCTTTTTCGGTCGAAATATCAACTATTATGTTTTATTTGAGAATTTATCTTTTTTGGTTGGAACTTCAACTACTTAGAAGAGAGTGAAACTTCCTTGTTGGAAATTATTATTTTTGGTTGATGATTCAACATTTTAGTTAAAAATCCTTTTTTTAAATTAAACTATGTTGTTTAAATTTTTTCGTGAAAATTAATTTTTTCAACTGAAAATTTAATCTTTCCATCTTTGGTTGAAAATTTATATTCTTCAGTTGAAGCTTCAATTATTTGGTTTGAAATTCAACTATTAGGTTGAAAATTCCTTCAAAATTTAAAATATTTGTTTGATAATTTAAAAAATTGTATTAGAAATTTATTTTTTTTTGGCAGAAAATTAACCTTCTTGCTTGAGAATTTATCCTTCTGGTTAAAAACCTATCTTTTTGATTGAAAATTAAAGAAATAAAAACAACATTAAAAATTAAACGATTCAATATCTGGAAAAATGACACAAACCATGAAAAAAATGAAGTTACGAAAATTGCTCATACAAAAAAGAGCTAGAAATTTGTTATAAATTCTTGTTATAAAAATAATTAAAATAAAAAAATTACCTTTTTGGAAAAAGGACACAAGCTGCAATAACATTTTATTCAACAAAAGTTTTCGCCTAAATTATATCTACAAATTTTCTCAAAAACACTTTACTCTAGGATGCGTATTTTTGGTTTAAATTTTAAACAATAACATTGAAAATGAACAAATCAAATTCATGGAAAAACGACACAAGTTGCAGTGAAATGTTCAATAACGAAACTGTTTTTTTCTCATAGTATGCGCACTTTTTTTTCTGAAAACAAGAAAATAAAAATATGTATGTTTCAATACCAGGGCATAATATGAATTGTATTATTATGAATTCATTGAGTGATACATTTTTCAGGGTGGCTGAGAATGAAATTTAATGTGAAATAAGAAACAAATATTAAATTAATCATGATGAATAAAACTTGTACTTTATTTTGCAATATCAGAATAAGCAACTTCAAGCCGAGGTACATGAATGAATGTAATATACATTTGAGAATTCTTTCGTTAAAACCGAAGGAGCTTTAACAAAAGAGAATTCACAATCACCAAATTACAGTTGTCGATGCTTTAACCTTTAATATTAAAAGGTATGCGCAAAAATGTGAGGAAAATACAAAAATCGAGCGCGAAGCCAGCGAAGCGAGCCGCGCGTGTAGTAAATTTAGTAAATTATACTCATTTTCTAACAAAAAATAAAATAGTTCAATTCAGACAAAAACATTTTCATTATCTCTACATTGAAGTAGGTTGTAAAAAACTTTTATATTCAATATTATTTTATGCCCAGTAATGGAAACCCGTTACATCTGAAGTATAATTGAATCATAAACTCTTGGTGTATTACATACTTTGGAATTTTAATTCAAGTTATTAAAGCCGCCCTTATATTTACATTAGGAAAATTATCATTCACAATAAACTAGAGTTGTAAGAAAGACAAGAAAAAACACTAGTTTTTCCTAAGAAATATTTCTTTACCAACAATGATGAATACTTCTATTCGACACAAAAAGCACAAAGTTATTCTTTTGTTCTCTTTTATTGTTAGTCGCAAACAGAGATCATTTAAAAGTTTAGCTGTTATTTCATTTTACACTAAAAACGAAATTAAATTTCTAAAGTTTTAAATTTCCCTATCGAACATGTTGTCCTATCAAAAATTACATTTATCTCTAGTGCTGCAATAAATATTTGTTTAATTTTGTATGTTTCTATCGACAACATTATTTTTAAAAGCTTTTTCTACTTAGAACTGTTGAATTTTCAATGATTCGAATTCAAATTCACTATAATTTCTTTGATTATTAAAAATACTTCTTTTTCCAATTTTCGTTTGTATAGATTCCAGGGTGGCAAAAGAAGTTCATTTTAGGATTCCCTGACTTTTCCCTGATTTTTCCTAGACCACTTTTATTTTTCCTTACTATTAATATTCAAAGACCAGTGCTCTAATCTTGTAACATTTGTAACATAGAATTTGTATAAACGGAAGAAACAATTCCACATAAAAAATTTCAAATTTATTTATTTATTTGAACAAACAAATATGACTCTTCATCATTAAACATGAATTTACGATCTAAAAGTAACAATTTTCAAAAAACAGTTGAATTTTCGACCAATAACGATGACTTTTCAACCATATCTCGGGGTTTCAACAATATGATTGAATTCTTAACAAAATAGTGTAATTTTCAACCAAATACTGGAATTTTTTATTTAAAAAGATTAATTTCCAACCAAATAGTCAAATTTTCAGACAAATAAGGTTAAACTTCAAACCAACACAGTTGCACTTTCAAACAAATAATTGATTTTTAAACCCAAGAAGACGAATTTTTGGGAAGACAGTTGAATTTCTCACTCCAAAAGATGAATTTTCACCAAAAGAGATGAATTTTGAAACTAAAAAAAAGAATATTATACAAAAAAAAAATAATTTTCCATCGAAAAGAACAAATTTTCAACAACATACATACATTCTCAAACAAATATGTAGTTGAATTTTCAACCAAAAAAAGATATTTCCAACCAAAAATGGAAGATTCAAATTTTCAATTTGAAAAATTATTGAAAAAAAAAAAATTTGGAACAAATATGTCCAATTTTCACCCAAAGATATGAACTAGCAACTGAAAGTGAAAATTTTCCAATTAAAAAGAAAAATTTTCAACAAATAAGGATTTTTCAGTCAAGAAAGAAAAAAAGTTAATTTAAATCATTGAACTTTGAGCCAAAAGACGAATTTCCTGAACAGAAACTGAGTTTTCAACAAAAAAGTTGATTTCCACACAAGCAGTTTGATTTTTAATCAAGAAAGAGGAGATTTCAAACTAAGGAGATTTTCTATAAAAAATACGAATTTTCTACTTAGAGAGATAATTTTTTGAAAAAAAAATGGAAAAGTTAGTTTTCAGTTTGAAAAAAATTGTAATCCGAAAAAATGTTTAACAAAATATACCCTTCTGAAAAAGAACTATTGGGAAGTATTGAATCCACTACTTTTTTCGCGAAAAATTCTTGGATTTGCAATACTTATTGGCGAAAAAAGTATTAAATCCAATAGTTACCAATACTTCTTTTTTATTAGGGTAATTGCATTTTTATTTAAAAAGGATAAAATATTAACTTTCAATAAAGTAGTACAATTTTTATTTAAGTAGTTGAATTTTCAATTGAATAGGATCAATTTTTAACAAGATGCTTCAACTCTTAACCCATGAGATGAATTCTCAACTAAAACGTAGTTAGATTTTCAGTCCAAACATCAATTCCTAACAAGAAAAAACGCTTTTTCAACCAATTGAATGAATTGACAATTAAAATTATGAATCTTCCTCAACAAAATGTTTTTTTAAATAAAATAGTTCAGCTTTCAACCAAGCAGTTCAATTTTCCAAAATAATATTGATTTTCAACGGATAATGCAACAGCAGATAAATCAATATATTTCAATCAAAAAACTTTTTATTTTAAATCAAAACCTGAAGACGAATTTTCAACCAAATTGTTAAATCATCAATCAAGAAAGATTAATTTTCAACCAACTTTATATCAAAATAGTTGAATTTTCAACCAAATAACGAAATTTGTCACTAAAAAGAATCATCAGGTGGAAGCAACTGAACAAAAAATTATCAGCGAGAATGTTATGTCACGGTGGCCACGAAACTTCAATTTCAAAATTCCCTTTTTTCCTCGACCATTAATATTTAAAGATCGCAATCTTAATTCTATAAAATTTTGAACACAGAATATTTTATAAACGTATTCAAACAAGTTCGGAATAAAATTTAAAAATGTCAAATTTATTATCCTTATCATTTCTTAAAAGTGCCTCTCAAAGAAACTGCCTGATTTTTGAAAGATTTTTTTTTCAAAATCTCTGACTTTACCTGACCAGTAAATTTCCCTCACTTTTCCGAATATCCAGGTTTTCTACGACCTGATTCCACTTAAGACAATCATAATAAATGAATTTTGAAAACTATCTTAGTAGGGCAGCTATTCAGATTGCTCACGAAAAAAACAGTTTTGATAAGACATCAATTTCGCAAATCTTCAGAATGTAAATTTTCCAAATTCTTTGTCAAGGAGATTTTTTTGGTTTCATGGTGCCTTCACATCTAATCGATTTTTATAATTTAAACCAAAAATTCTGTAAGACAGTCAAATTTTTGTTCGACGCATTGAAGTATTAAAAAATAATTACCGTGCCGCATTGATTAAAAAAAGCTCACATTCTGAATTGCACGCTATTCAAGCTCTTTTCTCTTTTTTACCCTAGAGATTTTGAGAAGTTGAAAGGTTGTCATTAAAATTGAATACTATCAGTTGTTGGGTATCAATGAAAATTTATTTGGTAATAACAAAAGGGGCCCTGTTGACATTTTCATTGCTTGAAGAAAGCCTGCTTATAAAATATTTAGTTTTTCATTACCGAGGGCAAACGCCCAGAGGGGATTTTTCAAAGGCTGCAGTAGCTCCTAATTGCGAGAGGTTTCAAACCTGAGGAGTGTAGCCTTATTCAGTCTCATCATTTGCTAGAATTTGAGTTGACCCATTTCACACGATCGTCATCATACTTTATTCAGTCCTCGAAAAATGTCACGTCTTTTGCCCAAGCAAAGTGCACTGGTTATAGATATAGATATAGATATAGATATAGATATAGATATAGATATAGATATAGATATAGATATAGATATAGATATAGATATAGATATAGATATAGATATAGATATAGATATAGATATAGATATAGATATAGATATAGATATAGATATAGATATAGATATAGATATAGATATAGATATAGATATAGATATAGATATAGATATAGATATAGATATAGATATAGATATAGATAT
>CAKNXH010063095.1:290896-337644 GCA_932178445.1 Andricus quercusramuli
AGAAAAACTATTACTTTCTGTCTATAAATGACAAAACTATGCTTTTGTTTATAAAATTTGTTTATTAAATAAACAAATAATATCAAATGACCAATCTTCATCACTAAATATTACCAGTCATATAATTTAAAGTTACTAAGAAAGAAAAACGATTACTTTCTTCCAATAAACGCCTAAACTATGCATTTGTTTACATAATTGCGCTTGCTCGACAAGCGCTGGAGGTCGGAGCGAGGTCATAAAAAAATTTATAACTTTTGAACTACTGCAAAATACCAACTTTTGTTTTCACTAAAATTTTCGGAAGAGATTGTAGAATCTAATGGAACGTGGAAAAATTCTTTCACAGGCGGAGAAGTTTAATTATTTTTCAATTGTTTATAACAAACGATTATTTAAACAATAAAAAAATGTTTTTCACTACTGAACAATTTTTTAGCGTAAAGTATACTTCGTAACAAAAATTTTCACGACTTAATTTTTGAATTTCGATGAAGCGTTCGCGAGTAATTAATTTTTGAAAAAAAAGTGATCAAGAACTTTGATTGTTAATAACTTTTGAAAAAATAAATTTTTTTCAAAAATATTTTAAGGGAGTTATTTTGATATAAAAGCGAATTGAAAACTGTATACATTAACTGAAAATAGAACTATCGATTTAAAAGTGGCACACTTGAGATATTTTGACCCATGTAGAATTGAGATGAAAAATAAAGATTTTCTATGTTATATTTTTCTTTTCTTTTTATATCACTTGTTAAAAAATGAGAAAAATAATAAACACGAGGAAAATTTAGTTGATTTTTTGCTGATATTTTCAGGACGTGTAGGACAAAAAGAAAAATTCCCTGAAACTTTTGTAAAAAATTGTTAGTTCGAAGAAAGGATATATTTTTTTTTTGCGAAAAAAAATGTTATCGAATAAATAAAACAGTTGCAAATTGTATATTTTTGTTCAGTAATTATTTAGTGTATTCAGATACACAATATTTAGTGTTATTCCAGTACGAGAGGAAGAGTAAATAAATTACGTATAACAAGTTTATATACTTTAAGGTGCGTGAAATGAAAAAAATTGTTGACTTGTTTTGATAATTGTTATAAATAAGGTCTATTAACAAAAATTCAGAATTATCGTTCGCTCATTCATAAGGGATATATGGGCATTAAAATTAAATAATTTTATCGACAAAGTGATACATGATTATGAAAATATATCTCCCGATATTAGTCGTAAATTTCAGAAACAAATTATGTGAACAAATTCCCAGTATGGATATTTGAATTAAAAAAATAATAATTTCATCTCCTAATTAAACTTCAATAATTTTTCCAGTGCGATTTAGAGTTTAGCATAGAAAATTTGGCATTTAATATTATTTATCAATTTTAAAAACAAAATTTATAAAAAAGTTCCAAGTGTGGATATTCAGACTGAACGAAGAATAATTTTGACCATTTTTTTATATAATTTGTTTCTGAAATTATTTTATTTATTTACTAACCTAAATTAATTACTTTTTTTATTACACGTACCCCTGAATACTAAATCCCAGCCTCAATAATTTTTTTTAAAATGAAAGGTGACTTCATAAGGCATTTTTATGCATATTCAGAAAGCAAATAAAAAATGGGTATTTCATGGAGAATGATATAAAAAAAATTTGTCTTTTTTTTCGACAAATTATTGAGATTTTATATTTAAATTTTTCCTACGTATAATTTTACCTCTATTATCTCCAAGATTCATCAAAATCCTATTACCGGTTCCCAAAATGTCGACAATCCAAAAAAATTCAACCCAGAAATTCAAAATGGCGTAACTCTTGTAATTTTGAACATTTTCCAAAATCCTTTAAGCCGAACATGTCTCTTATATAGCACTAAAATTTATCAAGTTTCATTAAAACTGAGCGACCACTTAGAAATTCTGATATTTCTGACATGTAATTGCTCAGCGTTAAAAATTAAACAATTGCAAACATCATTTAAAAATTCAAGTATTCTTAAGTTATGATCTTCAAACCAAGTCGTTGCATATTATTAAAATTTGAATTATGCATCATGATTTTTAAAATTCTATCATTTTAATCTGACAATGAAGTGCAAAATTAATAACTTGAAAATCAAGGGAAACAACTTTACGTGAAACCGGAAATTCATAAGATGTCAAACTGCCGTATAAATAATAATAAACTGTCATATTAACACGATAAAAAAAGAGGACGACTGAAGAATCCCGAAAAATAAAATTCCCGACACTGTAAAATTCCCGAATTGAAAAATTTCCGAATAATAAAATTCTTGAATAATCAAATTTCCGAATAATAAAATTCCCGAATTATAAAATTGTCGAAAATCTAAATCCCCAATTTGAAAAATTCCCAAATATTGAAATTCCGGAACAGTTTATAATATTACCGAATTGGAAAATTCCCGACAGAAAATTACCGAATTATAAAATATCCAAACTAGAAAATTCCCAAATTTAAGCAATTGACATTTTTGTTCCATAACACTAATCATTCAATAAAAATGCAATAATCGAATATTTAAAAAAAAAACAATTTCTTATTTTTAAAGTTTATAAAATTACTGTATGAATTTAAAATAACAATAATTGGAAAAATATATTTCTGGATAAGATTTTTTTCAATTATTGTTATTTTAAATGCGAACAATAATTTTAGAAACTTTGGACATTAAAAATAATTTATTTTTCATAAAAATATCTGGTTATTGCATTTTCATTAAATAAATAATATTCATTGGAGAATTATTTTTTAATAGTTTGAATCCGGGAATTTTCTTGTTTGGATATTTTATAATACGGAAATTTTAAGTCGGGAATTTGATTATTGGGGAGTTTTCAAATTTGGTAATATTATAAACTGCCGGAAATTTCATTATTCGGGAATTTTTTAATTAGGGAATTTTATTATTCTGGAATGTTATTATACGGAAATTTTTCGATTAGGATATTTTATTGTTCGGAACTTTCATAATTAAAGAATTCTCTTATTCGGGAATTTTGCAATTCGGGAATTTCATCATTCAAAAATTTAATTATTCTGTAATTTTGTTATTCGGGAATTTTATTTTTCGGGATTTCGCAGTCGTCCCAGAAAAAGTCCCGAGATAACAAATACGTGAAAGGCGAACGAGAATGAATAGATAGTAGATTATTATATACGATGAAAAATATATAATAAAAATTAATTTTCATTAAGGCCTATTCCGTTTTTTTTGGTGTTAAAAAATTTTTTTATTACAAACAAATTTTTGCCGACATGTTTCAACCTGAATTCAGGTCCTTTTCAAGGCATAGTCTAATTAAAGTAAGAAAAGAAAAACCGCTGAAGATTATGTTGAGTATTTGAGTATCCTTAACATTTTTTAAAAAATAATTTAGCTCTCTTGTAAAATTGTTAAAATTTTTAAAATGTGAAAAATTGTAAAAAAACGTATCATTTACGGTATAACCCTAAAAATCCCATAGGAAAAGTTCCTTGAGACTATATAATTATTAAATATATATATATCGAGTATCGTTATAACTGTCATGAGTTTTTGAATTGACTGAAGCGCGTCAACCGCAATTTGTTTGCAAAATGTAGTTTAATAATTATATAGTCTCAAGGGAATTTTCCTATGGGATTTTTGAGGTTATACCGTTAATGATACGTTTTTTTACAATTTTTCACATTTCAAAAATTTTAACAATTTAACAAGAGAGCTAAATTATTTTTTTTTAAATGTTAAGGATACTCAAATACTCAACATAATCTTCAGCGGTTTTTCTTTTCTTACTTTAATTAGACTAAGCCTGGAAAAGGACCTGAATTCAGGTTGAAACATGTCACCAACAATTTTTTTGTAATAAAAAAATTGTTTAACACCAAAAAAAGCGGAATAGGCCTTACTGAAAATTATTTATCATATATCGCCAAAAAAAAAATACATTCAAATATATAATGAAATTCATGAAGAAGTATTTTAAATTATCTTCAAACAGAAGGAATATATTTCAACAAGGGTGGAATCCTACTCAATTAATAAAGGATAAAGGTATAATCGTTTTAAAGTCAGTTGAGCATATTCTGCTCATTCAAATGCATTGAAATCTGTCATGAGCAGAGATCGTATTATTGTGACAGACTGAAATGCTTTCCTGAGAAGATCGTAACTATGTCATTGAAACGTTTACCATAAAATCGCTTATTCAAATGTAATGGATTACGAACAATTGGTTTGGAGGTAGAATAATCAATATTAGCACCCTAGGGTGGTCCAAATTTTCTTTTCTGAATTTTCTTGCATATCGCTCGCGAATTTTTTTGAATCCACAAAAGAATTAATATGCGTTTTCTTTAAATATATATTTAGAGGTTTCGGAAGCTCCATGAAATTGAACGCGTATTTCCCATAAGAAAAAAAAAATACATTTTCCGAAATTATATTTAGAATCATCAATATTAGGTGAGACCAGTTGAAAACTAAGATTTTTATTTACGCTCAGCTATAGATTACAAATGAAATAATAACTTTGTGAGTACAAACCCTATAAGAATGTTCTATAGGAATCCCGAAGAACCCCATCACTAAAAAATTGACTTTTACAAGTTTTCGACGCTAATTATGATTTTTTTTTGCTTTTTCAAATACAAATTGTTTTTAGTACATAAAATACTAAACACAAGTATCTGCTGATAATTAAATGTTCAAATAAGTTTCATAAACAATTTATAATTGTTAGATCGAGGCCACTTTTGAATTAGAGCAATTGATTTAATTTATCAAACATAATCCTTCAAATAATTTATTATTATTTTTAGTAATATTCTCTCTGAATAATGCTACAAAGTTGCGTTTTTTTCTCTGAAATTTTAAACTTTTTGTCATCTTTTCACTTAAAATGCGGAAATAATCAATTCAAGTTGACAAAATTTTTTTTCAAACAATGTATCATCATTTTTAATAATATTCTCTTTGAATAATGCTGGAAAGTTGCAGTTCTTTCTGAAATTGAAAGTGAAGTAATAATTAATTCAGGCCAACAAGCATCATTCTTTTAACAATTTATTATTTCTCATGATTCCTATTTAAAAATTTATTATTATTAAGGATAATATTCTATTTGAATAATTCTAGAAACTTGCGGTTATTCTGAAACATCTAACTTCTTGTCCACTTTTAACTTAAAGTGAGGTGAAAATTAATAAAATTTAACCAACCTAATTGTCTGAACAAATTATTATGATTTATAGCTATCTTCTCTTATAGTAAAGCTAGATAGTTGCGGTTCCTTATGAAGTTTCCCACTTTTTGTCAACATTTCACTTAGCGAGATTCAATCAATGCAAGGTAAGAAACATAATTGTCTAAACAATTCATTATTGTTGATAACTATCTTGCCTTAGATAAATGCTGGAAAGTTGAGATTTTTTCTGAAATTTCTAAGTCTGCTTTGACTTTCTATTTATAAGCAAATAACAAATGAAAAATTGAGCGAATCATATTTTAAACAATCTATTTCTTTTTTGTGAATATATTTCTCGAAAGTGAAACAGATATTTGAAATGTTCTTCAAATCTTGAATCTGGATCATACTAAATGTATATTTCCCTTCAAGTGTTCACTAAAAGCCTTTTTAAAAACAATATTAATATTTATTATTTCTTCCTAACTAAAAAGTCGAAGAAAATCTGAGAATTTGTTTGTTAACTTGCATTAATTATTATCGCACTGAATAAAAAGTGGACAAAAAGTTAACAATTTTAGAAAAAACCGCAGTTATGTAGCACTAACATAGAATAAGATGGTTACGTACAATAATCATTTATCGAAAGAATTGTTTTTGTTAAATTTCATTAATTTTTACCTCGCTTTAAGTGGAAAGTTGACAAAAAAAAGGAAATTTCAGGAAAACCGAAACTTTCAACCATTATTCAAAGACAGCAGTAACAAAAGTAATTATAAATTGCTTAAACAATTATGTTTGTCAACTTGAATTGATGAGTACCTCACGCTAATGTAAAACTGGACCAAAAAAGCAAAATTTTAGAAAAAAACTGCACCTTTCTAGCATTATTCGAAGATAATATCATTAAAAATAATAATAAACTCTTTGAACAATAATTTCTATCAAATTCGATTGATTATGCCTTGATTCACCTGCAAAAATTGAAATAAGTTGCAAAATTGAAAAAAAGTTCCAAAAAATCGTCATTAGCGCCAAAAACTCGTAAAACCTAATTTTTTCAAGTATGGGGATTTTTTGGGACCCTATAAAACAGACTTATACGGATTATATATAAGAAATAATTAATTATTTGAATTCTAGAGCTAATTTTAAAGGGAAATTATAAGTTTCAACTGGATTTACCTGATATTGACGATTTTGAAGATAATTCATAATAAGGGTTTGAGCCTAGGGGCCCTAGGGCAAGGAAACCCTAAAAAATTTACAAAAAACTATTTAAAAAGGCATCCATTTCTTGAGTGGATGCGAACAGATTTTGGGACAATATTAAGTTTATACATGTTACGTTTTCCAAGATGAAGAATGATTCTGTTGAAAATATCTTTTTTGACCTTCTCAGTTCCAAAGAGATCATTTCTTTGACTGAATAATTTTTTTTATTTATTGCAAAAAAATATTTCTTCGTATTAGAGAAATATTACTAAACAAATTATCTTCTTGAATTGAGGCATGACTTTTTTGCCTTTCCTTTGATCCAGTAATATTTCTTATAAATGCTAAAGTCGGGGCCAAAAGTCGGGGCCAAAAGTCGAGGCCCCTCAATTCTTTTGATTGGACACCGCTCAAAAAATCTCTGAATTCTTTGATAAAAAGCATCGATATGATCACTTTTATCCTGAAAAATTCTGTAAAAAATTAAGGGGCAAAACGTTCCAAAAAACAGGGCTTTTTTTAAATAGATGTGGCAACAGAGTTGCTATTGTAATCGAAAGGGCATTTTTTTCTACCACTTGTCCCACTTTGCCGCCCACATGCCAAGACTGGTTAAAGTCAGAAATATTCAAAATTATATTTTTGCCTAACAATTAGCATATCATAAATTTAATTATTGCACTGCACTCACATCACAAAACTGCACATTTGAAGCCTATCTTCATTCGCTCTCAAGATAAAGTATTTGTGAATAAATCATCATTTAAAAAAAAATTAAATTCATTCAGAAAAAAAAGATCTTCTTCTTTTACTCCGCTGGGATTCGAACACCAGATCAATTGATTTCCGGTCAGGTGTTCTATCTAATTGAGCTACAGAGAGATGATGATACAGATTCCTTGTATAAATCACCGTAAAAAGTGAATTATTGAATATTTTGGAATTCTCAAAAATCCATCGCATTAAATAATGTTATAAAAATATCTGTGATTTTATTTCTAAATTTTTTTGACGTCGACCGCTTTCTGGGAACAGGTGGAAGTCGAACTATGAAAAAGAAGGCCGAAACCCCCTGTCTTTTGGGATGTTTTACCCTCTAGCTATTGACAACAATTCTTGAGGTTGAAAGTAGGGGAGAGTGGGGAGTTGTGAGCCACGCTTTTTTTTCAAGACATAACTTCTCTGAAGATCGATAAATTGTCAATCTATGATCTGGTATTTGTAGTAAACTTCTGAATGCATCAACTGGAGACCACAATTAATAAAATTCGTTAATGCGCGAGAAATATTTAGGATGACGTAAATCTTATAAAAATTGATATTTGTGATTTTGGTGGGGAGTTGTGGGCCATGCCAAAAAATAAAAGAAAATGGCATGTTCCAGTAGTCTATGTTTATTAAAGTTGCAGTAAATAAAAATTAATGATTTTAAAAAGATTTAAAAAAAATTATTCTGATTCACAATGTATGCAAGTGTAATATCCGGTGCTCATGTTGGCACATTTCAAGTGCACAGCACGAGCGCACATGCTGCAGTGAATTGTGTTGTTCCGATTTAAAATCTTTGGCATTGTGCCCTTGCAGGTAATGCAAAAGTCTTTTCAGAACAAGAAAAAAGAAGTTTCACTTGAGAAATTGAAATACGCATTAAGCACGTTTGGCCCACGTACTCCCCACTAATGGTGGACCACAACTCCCCACAGCCGACATTTACGAAATGACCGAATTGCCATACACAAAATGAATGTTCTACCGAAATTGTTTGATTGCATTTAGAGCCAATTGCTCAAGGAATATTTTGCAATAACGTGCCTTTGAAATCTGCTGTAGAACGGGACTTCGAATATCAACCACTTGAGTTGTACACAAACTTTTATTTTGATTTCTTTAATCAACAATGTCAAAATACTAACTACGCGTGTTGAGACTATGAGTCGAGTTCACAAAGTGAGCTCACACAAAGAGATTCTTTTGGCAGTGGTTAAAGCAGTCCTACCACCCACAATATGGCGGAGATTCACGTGGCCCACGACTCCCCACGGCCCACAACTCCCCACCGTCCCCTAATCATATCGTTGAATTCGGAAGACGTTAATCTCTCAGCTGCTTTTTTATTGAACAATTCAGAGTTTTTTAAGCGAGTTGCAATCAAAAAAAGTGAGGGGCCTTAACTTTTGGCCCAGACTCTAGTAAATTAATTTATGCAAAAACAATTAATGTTAAAATAAAACCAGAATAATTGGATACCTTCTACGTTCAAAATGATAATGAAACCATCAAAGCTAAGAATTAATATCCCATCTAGTGTGACGCAATCAAAGTGTTTGCTCCATTCATTAGAATCTCATTAGCTGCAAACGAGACGCAACACCTGACTGAAGACAATTTGAATAGCGTGCTAGTTTAGCACTGGCCTCTCAAGCAGACTTTTCCCGACAATAATGAAATGCTAAGTGGATATATATTTCTATCCTAAATTTCCCCCATCTACTAAGTCTCCAGAAATCGCTGCAATCTTTTCCGGATATCCACCGAATTTTTCTTTATGAAATCGGTACTTGTGATTGATCCTCTTGTGTTGTATTTTATCTCCTGAAAAGCTTTTGATAGGCAGCTTTCTCTTTGTGAATTCTCTCTGGGAGAATTTTTAAAGCCGCATTTGAGTGGAAATGTAGATTTGTGTTTTTATGGAAATTTATTCTTATATACTCATATACATCAACCAAAATGTGGTCGTTTAATATATAATAAGGCAGGGGGTTCCTTTATATTTTTGGCCATTTATCACTCTTCAATCCGCAATTTCAACAGTAGAATTTATCTTCCTTTATTCTAACCAAACGTCTTTTCTCCTCGTAGAAAAATAAAATACCACTGCGAAGTGCTACGGATGTATTCGTTATGGTTGTTTTTATTTCTGCTCATTTTATGAGCATTTTACTTCCTCATAGGTATCAAATACATTTGCTTCCTCATAGAGGGAGGTTTTCCTCTAACGAGAAAAAAAGTATGAATACTCTTAATATTTTTTAAGCTTTAGTTTCTGTCTTACCGGAAATCTGAATTTCAGAAAATCAAAGAGCCCATCAAATTGTCAATCGATTTGTTCTGTTCCAATGAACAACCTCTTAACTTACGGTAGTTTCATATTCCAAATTTAAAAGAAGTTTTCTTCAGACAGATATAATGTTACCTTTTTTTAACTCTCTTAGTCGCTATTGATTGATCAAGAATGATAATAAAAATTTCGTCAATAGGTCAATCCACGCGTCTCGAAGACGCGAGCAATTACATAAAATGCAAAAAAATAATTCAATTTAATAATTAAATAAATTCAAAAAATAAAAATTAATAATTAATTATTCATTAAATCAAATTACATCAATCGATGTGTTCTATTCCATTGAACCACTTTTTAACTTGCGGTAGTTTATATTCCCAATTTAAAACAAGTGCTCTTAGAACAAAGTGAAAAGTTATATTTTTCAAAATTGAGAAAATTTTTTCTTACATTACGAAGATGAACAATATATTTTTCAAATATATACATCGGTATTGCTAGATGATCAGAGTTCATAGAAGGTTTTTTCAATAGGTCATTTGACGAGTCTCTAAGACGCGAACAACCATTTCAGCTACTGTACTGTAATATTCCAAATATTTTAAAGTTTTTCTCGTAAAAAGGGAATACACCAATTTTGTTTAAACTTCATAAATCGGTACCGGTTGGCTATGAAAGGTTCAGCAATGGGTCAATCGATGCATCCGAAGATACGAACAAATAGACTAGATATGGTATTATTGTATTTTGTATCTCAAAAAAGTTTTTCTAGTATAAGCAAAATAAACCATGTTTTCTAAACTTCATTAATCGGTACTGTTAAGTCCTAAAAGGTTCAATAATAGATGAACCTCCCTCTATGAGGCAGCAATAGAACCAATATCCATACGTGAGAGTGTTTCTTGAATTTAATATGAAATTCTGTAAATTCCTAAGATTTTGAGTCAAAATATATTACATTTTTAAAAAACCAGGGTTTATGAATTTTCAACAAAAAAGTTGCACTCTTGGCCAAAAAATGAGGCATTAACAGAAAAGTTGAATTTCCAACAAAATATTAGATTTTTTAACAAAATATTTAATTTTTCAACCTACAAAGATACATTTTCAACCAAATTGGTCGCTTTTTCAAACAAAACAAATTAAGGCTAAGGGAAAAATGTTGCATTTTTGAATAAATGGTTCAATTTTTAAATTATGAAGTTGAATCTTCAACAAAAATGTTCATATTAAATCCATAAATATGACTTTTGAAGCATTCAAAGGTGAATTTTCAATCCAAAAAGACAAATTTTCAACAAAGTACATGAAATTTTAACCAGAAATGGAATATTTAAAATTACGGTTTAAAAAAATTACTTTTAACAAAGAAAAACAAAGTTCCAATCAGTTTAATTCAACGAAAAAAAAACAAATTTTTAACAAAATAGCTGAAATCTTGAACAAATGGATGAATTTTTAACAATAAAGGTTCATATCGTACCCAGAAACACGAAGTTTAGACAAAAGAGTTAAGTTTTCAATATACAAAATTTTATGTTTTAAAAAACTATTGAGTTTTGCATCGGAAAAAATTAATTTCGAATAATGAACTTAATTTTCAATTAAGCAAGATGAATTTTCCACCAAATAGTTCAATTTTTAATTAAAAAGTCTGTTCTCAACCAAAACTGTGATTGTGAAATTTTCAGTTTAAAAAATTAATTTTCAAAATAATAATAATTCTCAACCAGTTGAATTGAACCACTAATTTTCAACTTATAAAGAATAAATTTTCAAAGAAAAATTGAAAATTAAAATTTTTGGATGAAAACAAAGTAAGCAAAATAAAAATAATTTCTAACAAAGTAGTTTAATTTTCAACCAGTAGTTAAATTTTCAACAAGAAAAAAAGAAATTTTCCAACAAATAATCACATTTTTAACCAAAAAGATGAATTTTCTACCAAGAAGTTTGATTGACCAAAAAAGACAAATTTTCAAAAAAATAGATGAATTTTTAACAAAGTTTTGTGATTCGAAAGCCAAAAAGACGAATCATCTACACAAAAATGAAATTTCAACACAAAATTAGGATTCTTCAACGAATAAGTTCATTTAAAAAAAAAAATATGACTTCTAACAAAAAAGTTGAATTCTCGATAAAAATGATGGACTTTCAACGATAAAGTTAATTTTCAATCCAGACAGATGATTTTTTGAACGAACAGTTGAATTTTTAATTCAAAATTATAATTTCTCAACCAAAAATATAATCTTTAAATTTTTGGTTTAAGAAATTATTTATTACAAAAAAAGAAAAGAATTTTCAAGAAGTTTATTTCAACCAAGACAGACAATTTTTCAACAAAATTGTTGAATCCTCAACAAAAAAAATTAGTTTTCAACAAACAAGAATAATTTTCCACCCAAAATACGTATTCTTTACAGAATATATGAATTTTTAACATAATTGTTGAATTTAGAAGCCAAAAAGAGAAATTAACCAGTTCAGTTTTAGCCAAGTAGTGGAAGTTTAAAAAAAAATTTTTTTCAAAAAAAAAATTAATTTTCAATCAAATAGTTTAAATGTATACTTAATTGTTAAATTTTTAAGCCAAAAGGATTAATCTAGTACAAAACATTTTCATTTTGAACCCGAAAATATAAATTTTCAAAAAGGATAAATTTTTAACTAAAAATAAAATAGTTCACTTTTCAGTGAACACTTGTAGTTTAGTTTTCAACCGAATAATGGATTTTTCAAACAAAAATAATAATTTTGAACGAAAAAGTTAATTTTCAATCACTTAGTTTAATTTTTTACTAATATTTTCAATCTTCGAGGTAAAAATATGCGAACAAAACAGTTGAATTTTCAACAAAAAAATATGAATTTTCAACATGAAAGTTATTTCAAAGCCAAATAGGTGAATTTTCAACCTGAATAATGATTTTTTACAATTAGTGAAACGTATAGCAGTTAATATTTCAATTGAAATATTTCAATTTAAGATACAAAACAGTTGAATTCATTCAGAAAATACGAATTTTCAACCGAAAAGTTGTATTTTTAAGCAAAAGGGATAAATTTTCAACTAAAAAGTTTAACTTCCTATAAAAAAATGAATTCACAACGATTGCTTGAATTTTCAACCAAATGAATAAATTTTCAACTAAAAAAGATAAATTTTCAACCAAAGATGGAATAGTTAAATTTTCAAGCAAAAAATGTATTTTCAACAAAATTGTTCAACTCCCAACTTTCAACCAAATATTGAAATGGGTAAACCAAAAAGATTACTTTTCAACGAAATAGTTGCATTTTCAACAAAATAATTACATTTTTAACCAAATGGTAGAATTTTGAATCAAACGAGATAAATTTAAAACCAAGAATATAATAGTAGACTTTTTATATGAAAAATTAAATTTAAACGAAAAATAGTTGTTTTCTCTCATTGGATTTAATTAATTCAGTTTGCATTCAAGCGAAAAACGAGAAAAGGGAAAGTTTCTTGCAAATAAGGGTGAAAAAAAAGAATTCTCTAAAAAAGAAGAAAAGAGGGGTATCATTCAACTGTTATTTATTTATATTTTAACATATTTTAATGCATTTGAAATTGGTAACGTATTTTATGGATGGCCCCTAACATAAATCCGACTTCATATAAATCTACAAAATTCGGTCTCTGCCTTCGGCCATTAATTTCTTCATTCAATTAAGAAAAATTAATGAGAAGCACTAGAGTGTAAACACTTCCCTAGTATGCAAAACTTGCAAATTCAGATTTGCATTTCAAGATCTGAAAAATATGAAACTCTCATGATTTTAATTTTTTTATTTACTTTCACAGGAATGAAAAATACCTCTTTTATGAAAAAAAATTCAACATACTGTGAAGGAAAATCGAATGAAACTTTTGTAGTTTGCAAAACAGAGTCAACAGCGTTGTGTTGAGATGCAAATTAAGCTGTGGAAATGCTAATTAGCGAGGTGAAAATAGAGAAACACTTTTTCACATACCTTCGCATTTGAGGAAGCACTAATTGTGAAGTGTTTTTGCAAGCCTCGACACAACTTCGTCTTAATTTTCGGATTCTTTCGCGAAGCTCTGGACAATCTCGCGATTGGCCGATGCTTATTAGCAGATCTCGAAATTGGGCGACCTGGCTGTTTATGTCGTGAATATGCTGTAAAATAAAAGGAAATATTTTTTCAATTAGAATATACATGTTTACTAATTATTTCCAAATATATATACTTCTACTAATTAGAGAAGATATTTGAGAAAAAAATAGATTTCGAACTTCATAAGAGGGTGCACGAAAAACTTCATTTTCAAAATTCTTTCACTTTTCCCTGATTTTTCATTTTCTTCGACCATCAATTTTCTAAGATTAGCATTCAAATTGAGTTACGTTTTTAACGTAGAATCTTTTATGAACGGAATAAAACAATTTCAGATTGAAATTTAAAAGTTTTTTTATTTTAACCAAAAGATCACTTTCCTACCATAAAAGATGAATCCTCAATCCAAAAGACGTATTTTCCAATGAACATTCGAATTTCTTTCTAAAAGGATAAATTTTCAATAAAATAGGTAAAATGTCAACAAAATAATGAAGTACATGACAAAATAGTTGAATTTTTAACCAAATTATGTGTCAATTTTTATTCAAGATGAATGAATGTTCAACCAAATAGTTGAAATATAAAAAAAAAAAAAAAAGAGTTAAATTTTAAATTAAAACCAGTTAAATTATTCCAAAAATGCAAATTCTTATCAAATTCTTAAATTCAATCCTTAGCTAAAATAAATTATTTTCAACCAAGCATTAGTTAATAAAAAAGTTAGTTTTATAAAAAAAGAAAATTTCCAACCAAGAAGATTAGTTTTTCATAATAAACGACGAATTTTCCACTAAAAAACAAATCTTGTCAACCAAAGATAGAAAAGTTGCATTTTTAGGTTTAAAAATTAATTTGTATAAAAATATTCAAATTGTCAGGTAAACAAATTAGTTTTCAATCAAAAGATGAATTTTAAAAAATAAAGATAAATCTTCAATAAAAAATCATTGTTTAATAAATTAGTTTAAGCTTTGACCAAGTAGTTTGATTGTCAACCAAAAATGATGAATTTTTAATTATGGAACATTAATTTTCAAGAATGCAGTTGCATTTTATTGAAAAAAAACTTAAAGGTCCTAGTAAAATAGTCGAATTTTCAAACCAAAAAAAAACGATTGTTCTACAAAATAGTTACATTTTTAACAAGATAATTAAGTTTTCTACAAAATAGTTTAATTTTCAACCAAATTATTGGATTTTCTACATACAAACTACGAAGTTACACTTTTAAACAAAAGACACGAATTTTCAACGAAATACCATTTTCAACTAGGAAAGAAAATTTTCAACAAAAAACAGAATAATTACATTTTCAGTCAGAGAAATTAATTAAAAATTAAAAAAAAATCATGAACAAAATAGTCAGATTTTCAAACAAAGAGATGAAGTTAAAAAAAAAACTAAGAATTTTCATAACCAAGACAATGCATTTGAACCAAATAGTTGATTTTTCAGTCAGGCAAGAAATAAAAGTTCCTACAAATTGTTGAACTTTCAAGCCAAAGTAAATTTGTCTGTAAAACATTAGAAATTTTAACCTTAAAAATTAAATTCTCAACAGAAGGTTAACTTTTAACCAAGAAGTTACATTTAAAAAAAATATATTTCAAAGCAAGAAGATTGATTTTCTACCAAAAAGGCGAATTTCGAACTAAAGAAAATCAATTTTCAACCAAAAATGGAAAAGTTACATTTGCAGTTTAAAAAATTATATCTAAATTGAAAAAAAAAGTTTAATGCAAATGTTCAATCTTAACTCAAGTAGTTAGATTTTAAATTATACAAGTTCAATTTTGAACAAAATAATGAAGTATACAACAAAATAGTTGAATTTTTAACTACAATGATGAATCTTCAACTGGAATAGTTCAATTGCCAGTTTCATTTTTTTACATCAGTAGATGAATTTTTAACTAAAATGATGAATCTTCAAAAAAAAAACAGATTTTCGAACTAATTAGTTTAACCTACGAATAATGTGATAGTAAATGTTGCAAATGAAAGAAGATTTAAGTTTTAAATCAAAATCAGTTAAATTGAACTAAAAATACCAATTTTCAACAAAATAGTTGTATCATGAACGAAAGAATATCAGTTTTCAACCAAACAGTTGCATGTTTATTCAAAAAATATGAAATTTTTACGAAAACAGATGCATTTTTAAACCAGGAAAAAAAACTCGATGAAAATAATTTAATTTTCAACCTGGAAATTCTTCAGTTCAATTTTCAATACAAAAATATGAATTTTCGCCAAAAAGACGAGTTCTCAACAAAAATTTTTGTCCTTGGCCAGTTTTTCATTTTCCCTGACCATTATTATTCAAAGACCAGAATCCTAATCTTGTAAATTTTTAAACATATAATCTCTTATACATGGAATGAAAGAATCACAAATTAAAGTTTTAAATTTATTATCCTTGACAGTTATTTAAAGTGCCTCTAACAGAAATTCCCTAACTTTTCCCCTGATTTCCAGGTTTTGCCTGACTTGCGGCCGCCCTACTTCATAATTATTAACTCTCCTTTTCATAAATATTTAAATTAATGGTAAGGTAAGAAATATATAATGTAATTTCATAAAAAAGTGAAATTTACCTGTTTGAGTTGACAGAGAAAATAATTGAAGTACATTTCTTCATTCCTTTACATTCTCTCCAAGCTCCAACACATTTCAAAATGAGCAATCAATACTTTAATGCGAGATTTCCCGGTAATCAAATGACCAGTTTACGGTTCAATTTGCAAATTATGCAAGAGTTATAAAGGTGAAAATAAAAAAGTTGACAATATTATGCACTTGGAATATTATTCAATTGTGTTCAGAGGAATACTTTTTTTAATCAGAGTGTTTTATCAAGCATATTTTTTCCAATAATGTCCAATGTGTCAGTTATTTTCACTTGATTCCATATCAAAACAAATTCAATTAAGCACGAGTGAATATCATCCGATAAATCCCTTAGAGGAATAAGAATTGAGCATTAATTTTTTATTTCACGCCCCCTGAGCTTTCTTCATTGTGCCTCAAAAAGTACCCCATACAAGGGCAATGAGTATTTTGCAGAATATTGCCCTAAATTATTATTTTTGTTTATCATTTTCAGCGTTTCATAAACCCGGGCAGAAACCCTCATAGTCCGTCGATGATTTATCACAGGAGGAGAAATTATGTGAGCGGAAGTAGGGGAAACAAAGAAAAAATAAGGGTGGGGCAGTAAGAGGAAAATAGGAGGAAGTAGGAGGCGAAAGAAAATTTAGGGCGGAATATTAGCGGAAACGAGAGTAAATGAGAAGAGAAGTAGTATAAACAAGGGAAAATGAGGAGAGGGGAAGTAGAGAAAGTTAGGGGAAATTAGTCCACTGTAAATAGAGAAAGCGAGGGGAAATGAGAGTAGGAAAATAGGGAAAGTGAGGAGAAACTAGGGGCGCGGAAGTAGGTTAAATGGGGGTAGAGGTAGTAGCGGAAGTGAGAGAAGGAGGGAAAATGAGGGTAGTGATAGTAGTAGAAACAAGGGGAATTGAGGTAGCGAGAAGTAGGTGAAGTGAGAAGAAAGGAGTGGACTGTAAATAGAGATAGCGAGGGGAAACGAGAGTTGAGGAATGAGGAGGAAGAGGGGAAATTAGGGCGGGGAAGTAGAGGGAATGAGGGTAGAGGAAGTAGGGAAAGTAGAAGAAGTAGGTAAGATGAGGGTAGTGGTAGTTGTAGAAACGAGGGGAAATTAGGGAAGGGGGAGTGAAGGGAAAAGAGTGTAGGGATATTGGGGGAAATGAGGGGAAATCAGTAAAGTGGAAGTAGGGGAAGCGAAGGGAAATGAGGGTAGGGGCATTAAGGGAAGTAAAGGGAAATTAGGAGAGAGTTAGTGGGGTAAATAAACGGACATTAGATGCGAGAATGAAGAAAAAGTAAGGGAAAATGGGGATATCGATAGTTGGGGAGTGTGGGGAGTGTGGAAAAATTAAAAAAGAAGGACGGAAAGTGAGGAAAATTAGAAAAGGAGAAGTAGACGGAAAATGAGGGAAGGGGGAGTAGGAGACGGGAGGGGGAATGAAGGTAGAGAAATTATGGGATGTAAGGGGAAATAAGGGATGGAAGAGTAGATGAGATAAGGGTAGAGGTAGCAGTGGAAATTAGGGTATGAGTAGTAGTAGGAACGAGGGAAAATAAGAGGAGGGGGAGCAGATCAAGTAAGGGGTTATGAGAGGATTGAAAGAAGAGAAATCGAGGGAAATGTGGGTAAGGGATTATGGGAAGTGAGGGTAAGTGAGAGGACATTAGGGAAGGGGAGTAGGGGAAGTGTGAGGAATGAGAAAAAATGGAAAAGAGGAAATAGGTGAAGTGAGGGAAATGTGTGAAGGAGAAGTAGAAAAAATGAGGGTAAATTAGAAGAGGTCCCTTAGGGGAAATAGAGCAAGAGAAAAATACATGAATTGAAGCGAAAAAAGGGGAAATGAGTTAAGGGTAAGTATCTGAAGTCAGGGTAATTCAAGGATGGAGAGTAGGAGAATTCCTCACCAATGAATAAAGTACAGGATTGTATGTATTCATTAGTTAAATTTTGATTGTTCAAACAATTTTTGTTCATTTAAAGAATGTTATTTCCATTGAATATCGCGAATTTTGGGTATTTTATTTATTTATTTCACTTTTTTATTTTTTTATATCTGATGAATTTGGTGTCTATTCTTATTTATATTATTTTAACAATTTTTTGTTTAAAAGATTCATTATGTTATAATATCGCTAATTAATGGCCATTTCCGAATATTTTAGACTGATTTATGAATGCGAAGAGCGAATTTTCTTATTTCAGTTGTTTATTAATTCTTTAAACTATTCATCATTTTTCAAATGGAACTTTTGAAGAAAACAAACAATTCATCAACTAAGTATGAGAGTTGATGAAATTATCATCGACTTCCAAATTAAAGGGACTGACATGGAAAAATAACAAATTTTATGCTGACAAATGCCTGAATCATGCATTTTTTAATTAATAAAAAAAAACATAACATTCAGCAAATAATCAGGAATGTTGCTGAAAAGTGTATTTGTTTAGTAAATTCATTCGTAAAAATCATAAAATTTATGAGTTATTCATACATTTTTCTGAAACTATCGTAAAGTTCCCATTCAAAAGGACTGACATCGAAAAAAAAAATTCTTTGTCCGTTGTCAAATGCCCCAATAATGCGTTTGTTCATCAAATTTTATTAAAAATGTCATAAAATTTTTAAACTAATTGTGAATGTTGCTGGAATTATCATAAAGTTACCAATCAAAAAGACTGAAATCGAAGAAAACGAATTTTTCCGTTGACAGATGCTCGAAAAATGTATTCGTTTATCAAATTTGTTTAAAAAACAAAAACATAAAATTTATCAACTAATTATGAATCTTGCTGAAATTATCATGAGGCTCCCAATTAAAAGGACTGGAATTGAAACGACGTTGAGTTTGTTTATAACCATTGCTGAACTATAAAAAATAATTTAATTGTTCAAACAGAAAAATGCGCTCCTAGATTTTACAGGCACGAATCCAAAGGTATTTGTAGTTTTTTGATATTACTCTCAGTTTGCTTTTAATTAATTACAAAAGCTTCAAACCCATATCTGTGGCAAATTTCAATCTCATCAATATTTGTGGACTGTACGGGAGACTGGGGCTAAGCCGACACTTTTTTTTTAAAGTCGTTTTTCAATCAAAAAAAATTTTGGTTGGACAATATACTAGGTATGGTTGGATCGACAATTTAGTTTAATACAAAATGTTAGTGGTTTTGAACAACGGTGCTTTGTTTATCAATTATCAGAAAAAAGTGAAGTGATGGAAAATCTGTTGAGCGAAAAATCGTGGGGCTAAGTCGACACTTGACTATAATGTTTGAAGAAAGGAAAGGAAATATTTTTTTCATTTGTATCAATGCCGCCAACTAAATTCTCGTCCCAACAATTCCTTATACGTTGTCAAACAAAATTTTTTTACATTCTCATCCTATAATGAGCAGCTATTAGTTTTATGTAAAATTGGACTTCGTCGGTTTTTATCAAATCTTCATACGTTTCGAGACCCCTGACTCGGAATAAAAGATTTTCAAAAAGGTGTATGTCTGCATGTATGTCTGTATGTATGTCTTTATATCTGTCTGTGCCCTGTGGACACGATGACGTAGGGTAAGGAGGGGCAGCGCCAACCAGTTAACAGTCAATGATTTTTTTAAAGTTAATAAGATGTGCAACTGATCCACTTTTTTTTCATTTCGAGTCCTACATTATTGTATATCATATTTCTTTAAGTATTAATTACATTAATGAAACAATGATTTAATAATTCAATTATTTCCAAGAAGCTGTATTTCGTCGGCTTTGCCCCACACCCGAGGGCAAAGCCAACCGCAGCTTTTTATGAAAATCAAAACATCTGAAGATGGCAAAACATGATGGTTCGCTTCTGTGGTATTTTATATACTGAAAAAATTACCTTAAAAGATTTCCAGCAAGAAAAATAAGTTATTTTTAATAACAATAGTGATAGCCGTGATATAACCTCTTATGCGTTGACATTGCACTAGAGACGGACTACGCGCAAAGGTTTCTACCATACCAGTTACATTACCGATCACTTATCCAAAAGAACTTGTGATACGTTTATAACCTGAGCACGTGTTTGCTATTATTTTCGTCATGCTTGCCCCACTGGTGAGGCCTCATTTATTTACGATATTTAAAATGTTTGGGACTTGAATTAGGTTCAACTATTATAATGAAATAATGTGAGATTGTGTAATCTGTCTGAACATAAAATTTTCATACTGTAGGTATTGCCATAAATGTTGAAAACTTTATATTTCTGCTAGCGAATCTTCCATTCTTTCGTTGTCAAAACTGTTTTCTGCATCATTTTTCTTTTACATCGTCAATTTTCAATATTTTAGTACGTCACACTATCTCTATGATATAATAGACTTATTTAATGCAAAGTAATATTAAAATTATTAAATAATAGCGATGTTATAAGCAAAGTCGCCTTTGCCCCACCGGTTGGCGCTGCCCCTCCTTACCCTACTCGGTGTCGACTTATTCCCACGCGTGAATTTTGCATATTGGTATCCGAAAAACATTTAAAACCATCGGAAAATCAAAATTTAATAACACATTCATGTTCAGCACCTTTTATCCGTGAGGTGAACAAACCTTGTTTGTATTGGACGATGATATACAGAAGAAAAGCACAATTTTCCACAAGCGTCGGAAAAAAATTGTGACCTCCGAAAATACTTTACTGTCATAAAATGTACCGTAAAATGTAAAATGTGTCGTAAAATGTGCGGTTTATACTTTTCTTTGAAACAATAAGTGTCGACTCAGCCCCATTCTCCCATACGTTATTTAGAAACAAAAAAGACATTTTTCCCCCACTTTGCGGCGCACAGTGGGGTGAAATCGGAAATCGAGGTTCAAAATGACATTTAGAACGCGATTTTGCACCGATTTTCTTTTTCTTTTTTTTTTCAATAACTCAGAACTAAATTCTTAAAAAAATGGTGAGAGTAGATTTTTCATTTTTTTTGTTTATTTATTTTTTATGTTAATGCAAACAACGGAAAAAATGTCGATTTTTAAAATTTTATTTTTTATCTTCCAGATACAATTTCTCTGATACGTCTCGTCCCTTGAGTTTCATGCACAAGGGTATGAGCAAAATGAAAAAATTGTTAACTTGCGTAGTTATGATTAAATGTTATAAACAAATTGTGTAACAAATAATCAACATTAGAGGTTATTCGTCTTTAAAGTATATTTCCGCCCTGAAATCTCTAGCTTTTATCGTTACAATGATACGTGGACATGAGAATTTAAGATTACTTGTTATTTGTTTATTTTATAAACAAATTATACAAACAAATGCACATTTTGGGCGATTTTGAGCAAAAAGAAATCATTTTTTCTCCTGACCTTGCTGAAATTACATTGCCAACGATTTTTTCTAAAAAAAATTTCTGACCAAGCAATATTTGTTCATTTTATAAACGAATTATATCAACAAATGCACATTTTAGGGTATTTTAGGTGAAAATAAACCGTTTTTTCTCCTGTATTTGTTAAAATTATATCGAAAATAACGTTTTCTGGAAACTTTTCTTCCACTCATTAATATTGGTTTATTTTATAAACCATTTATATAAACAAATGTACATTTTTGGTGTTTTTAAGCGAAAAGAAATCATTTTTTCTTCTGACCTTGCTGAAATTACATTAACAATGATTGTTTCTGAAGAAAAGTTTATAGCCCATCAATAATTGTTTATTTTATAAACAAATTATATAAACAAATGCACATTTTAGGCTATTTCAGGTGAAAATAAACCGTTGCTTCTCCTGACCTAGCTGACATTATATTGCCAATGCCAATAATGTTTTCTGAAAAACTTGTTGGCACCCATCAATATTTTTTTATTTTATGAACAAATTATATTAAAAAATTCCAGTGATATTGTGTGATGAAGTTTGATTACAAAATGAAATCTATTAAATTTGTAACAAATGATGTAAGAGTATATAAATTTTAGTAATTTGAAAACAAAGAGAAATCATTCAAATCACATAGTACATTTGTTTATATAAATTGTTTATAAAATAAACCAATATTGATAGGTGGAGAAGAAGTTTCCAGAAAACGTTATTGCCAATATAATTTCAGCAAAAACAGAAGAAAAAACGGTTTATTTTCACCTAAAATACCCTAAAATGTGCAATTGTTTATATAATTTGTTTATAAAATAAACAAATATTGATGGGTTATACAATTTTTCGCAGAAAAAATCATTGGCAATGTAATTTCGGCAAGGTCAGAAGAAAAAACGATTTCTTTTTGCTTAAAATCGCCCAAAATGTGCTTTTGTTTATATAATTTGTTTATAAAATAAACAAGTAATCTCACATTTTCATGTTGACGTATCATTCTAACGATGAAAGCTAGCGATTGCAGGGTAGAAATATACTTTAAAGGCGAATAATCTCTAATGTTGATTATTTGTTAACAAAATTTGTTTATAATAATTAATTATGCAAGTTAATAATTTTCTTATCTTGCCCATACTCTTGTGCATTAAACCCAATGGACGTATCAGAAAAATTGTATCTAGAAGATAAAAAAAAATTTTTTTTAAATCGATATTTTTTTAGCGTAAAATGTGCGGTCAGCACTTTGTTATACTAGCGGGTAAATTGAATAGTAAATTATAATCAAGTACACAAACTTGTGTTCCGATTACTAGAGTAAATTTTGGATTCTGTTGGTTTTGTTTTAGCAGGCTTTTAAACTCATTGTAACCACTTTCACGGTTCTGTGAAGAAAGGAAACACTGTACTCTTTCAGCCAGGATTAGTGGAGAGTCGGTTTACAACTGCAATCAGTAAATCTAATTCTTAAGCTGTTAAGAATAGTGAGAAATTTATTTGGCAAATTCTCGACATAATTTCTACATTTTCATGTTCGGATTTCTGAAAATATTTTCCAGTTGAAAGGACTCTTGTATGCTTTAAAATATTAAATACTAGCAGGAAATGCAAGCGCGCGTTCAGGTCTCTGGGGGTTTACTTCCTAACGTTAGAATAATAAACAATTCGAAAATACATTATTGCACTAATTTTTTAATATTAGGTTTTAGAAATTTTTAAAACAAGAATTAGTAATCAATAATTTTGAATTTGAATCTTTTGGAATTTTAAAATAATATCTTCAACGATTTTTAATTGAAAACGTTCGAATTCCAACTATTTCAGATTAGGTAAAATTTTGAAAGAAGGAAAATAATTTGAACTTGCATTATTTTTAAATGAAATGATTTAAAATTGGATAGTTTTATATTGAACATTTGTAGACTAAATATTTGCAAATCAGACAACTGCTTTATGAAGGAATTAAAATTGTATTAATTTTAATTAATAACGCTCCAAATCATTTTAAAGTTTTTAATTCAAATAATGAAAAAATGACAATTTGGAATTAAAAAATGAATAGAATATATTAAGGCCAAAGCTGCTAAAATTCTATGATTTTGAATTTTGATTCTGAAATCCAAAAATTAATTCACCATCATTTTCACGGTCCAGAATAGAAAAATCCCAATCATAAACCTTGACAATTGAGCCATTAAAAAAAACGTTGAAATAGTAACTAATTTTAAATATGAAAACATTATAAATAAAAAAAATTTCTACTCCGGAACGTTAAAACTTAAACAAATCCGCTTCACTTAAAAATGAATAAAATTGTAATCGTAAAAAATTGTGATACTGCAAGTTTTCTATACTCAAACCCTTTTAAGTCTTAGTTAAATTTTAATTCTTTAAAAATGCAAAATTTTCATACTGTTAATTATAATTTTAAGAATTCAACGATTCCAGTTTTAATTAAAAATTTGAAACCAATGACAGAAAAAAATGAAAAATTCAGTATTCAATATAAAGATGCAGAAATCTAAGATTTTACCTTTCAATCATTAGAGGAATGATTGGATTACTGAGGAATCAATTTCAAATAATTTAATTTTCATCTATTTCTTTTGAATCCATAATTTCAATTTTCAGCACTACCTTCGAAATTATTATTTATTAATGGAATTTCCTAACCAAATATTTTTGAATTTTGAACGAATTATTTTGTTTAGTGATGAAGTACTACTTTTGACTGATAATAATATGTGCGCATAAATTGTTTAAACCATTTATTATTGTTTTAGCAATTTTCTCTCAGAATTCTCTCTTGATTTTTCAGAATTTTTAAATTTATTTTCAATGATTCAGTTAGAGCGAGGCAATAATAAATAAAAATCAGAAATAATTTTTAAACCATTTATTATCATTTATAATAATATTCTCTTAGAATAAATGTAGAAAGTAGTCGTTTTTCTTAAAAATTACCACTTTTGGTCTTTTTATATTTGAAGTAATATTCTCTTTAAATGCTGGAAAGATGTGGTTTTTTCTGAAACATTTAACTTTTTGTTCACTTTTCACTTACCTAGAGCGAGATATTTGAAATATTCTTTGAATCTTCTATAAATCTGTGTAGATCATATTAAATTTAAAATGTGTGAAAATTTGAGAAAAATTTAAAATTTCCAGAAAAAATCGCAATAATCTAGCAGTAATATAGGAGAAGATAGTTATAAACAATAATAATTCGTGGACAAATAGTTTAATATTTCAGAAAACACCGCAACTTTTCGGCAATCAAAAAGAATATTATCGAAATTATAATAAATTGTCTGAGCAATTATTTTTGTTAACTTGAAATAATTATTACCTCACTATCATTAAAAAGTGGACATAAAATGGAAATTTGTTTTGAAAACTGCAACTTTCTAGCATTATTCTAAAAGAATATTAGCATGAATAATTATGATACATTTTTCAACCATTACTTCTGTTAAAAATTAATTGATGTTTGTCTTGCTATAACGGAAAAGTTTACAAAAAGTTAAACAATTTGGATAAATCGCAACTATCAATCATAACTATAAGAGAAGATTAAACAATAATAATTAATTTATAGAGAAGTTATAAACAATAATAATTTGTTCTTAAAGGCAGCACTTAATATCATATATTTACATATTGTTGAATGTTTATCAAATTGTATTAATCTTTATGTCGCCCTTAGTGAAAAGTGGACAAAATGATGACTATTTCAGAGAAAACTGCAACTGTCTAGCATTTTTATAGAAGAAGATAGTTATAAACAATAATATATTGTTGTAACAATTATTTTTTCTACAAATCATCATATATTATCACACTCTAAGTAAAAAGTAGATGAAAAGATGAAAATTTTAGAAAAACCCAAACTTTCTAGCATTATTCAAAGATAATATTATTAAAAATAATTATAAAGTGTTCAAACAGTTATTTTTGTTAACTTTAATTTATGATTGCTTGCTGCAACAGAGAAGTTAAAAATAGGTAGAAAAATTCGGAAAAACCGCGACTTTCTAACTCTGTTCTAAGAGACATTGACTAAAAACAATAATAAATTGTTTAAGCAATTTGTGTATACAGTCACTCATCAGCAGAAAATAGTATTATATGTATTAGGAACAACTTTTATTAAAAAACCGAAAAAATCGCAATTAGCGCCGAAACCTCGCAAACCCAAATTGTTCACTTATGGGGATTTTTCGGGACCCTATAAAACAGACTTATGGGGATGATATACAAAAATAATTATTCATCTCTATTTATATCTAATTAAGAAGAGAAATGTTAACTTGCAACTCAATGCACCTAATATTCACGATTCTGGATAAAATTTACAAAAACATATTTTTACATTCTCATCAGAAAAAAAATTTGGCCCCCCCCCCCCCATTCGTAAAATGTTCAAGTTTTGAGACCTTCTGAACCCAAAAAAAAGATTCTCGCGAATGTGTATGTGTGTATGTATGTGGGTATTTATGTAAATTTTTCTAAAATCAAAAAATAAATTCACCGTCATTTTCACCAATGGAAAAATTCCAATCATGATCCTTTAAAATTTAGCTATCAGAAAAAACGTTGAGATAAAAAACTAATTTTAAATATGAAATATTAAAAATGAAAAAAAAAAAATTACTCTGGAACGTTGAAACTTGAAAAAATACTCTTCATTTGAAAATATACTCTTCAAGTGTCCTAAAATGAAGGTCGAATTTGTTAGCCAGCCAATTTGGAGAAAAAAAATTCAAAAAGTGAGCGCATTTTTTAAATTTTTGATAACACTTTTCTTCAAGATTTAAAAATTATATGTCGTTATAATTAGTACTAGAAAAGACGAAAAATTTATTTCAATAATTTTTTTGATAGAATAAAAATGACTGGAGTTATAGCATTTACAAATTTCCAAAAAGCAAACGAAAATGAACATTTTAAGCTAACAAATGCAGGATATTAAAAAAGTCTAGAGAAGAAAAACGTTGCTTCTTGAACACCCTATAATATTGTCATAACAACTTTTTTAATTTTTTGAAAAATCCAAAATTCAAATTTTGATCGCACAAAAAAATAATCAAAAATTGCATTTTGCGGTCAACCTGATCCATATATGTATAAAAAACATGAAGAAACAAAAATAATGCTTTTATAGAAGATCTAAAAATTTGTTATTGATCACTTTTTGATAGGATGCGTAGTTTTTCTTTCATTCGTAAAAAATAGTATTAAAAATAGAAAAATTAAATCTTTGGAAAAACGACACAAGGTACGTAAAAAGATAAAAAGACAAAAATTGTGCATTCAAAAAAGATAAGCAAATTTGTTGGCAATCACTTTTTGATAGAATGCTGAATTGTTGTCTTGATCTTAGAAAATAAAATTAAAAATAAGAGAATTAAGTTTTTGGACAAACGACATAAGCTATGAGAAAAATTAAACGACAAAATTTGCTCACACAAAGAAGAGCCATAACAATTTAGCATAAAAATTTTTTTAAAGAAATGTATTGTTTGTTTTAATCAAAAAAAATAGTATTAAAAATTTGTTTATAATAAATTTTTGGAAATACCACGCAAGAGACGAAAAAAAAATTATTAGACAAAAGTTGTTCAACCAGAAATGAGATACAAATTTGTTATAAAATTTTGCTATAAACGCATTCTCATTCAAAAATAATTAAAAAAGTCAAGCTAAGATAAACATGTTTACAAATTTTTTCTGTAGATTTCGGTATGGAATCCATCAAAAATACTTCATAAGGAGAAAGGTTCAACTTTGGTAAAGATATGATTGAAACTTTTTCTATAAATTTTTAATGATAAGGACGTAATTAAAAATTGATCTAAAGTCAGATTAAAACGCTTTCACATTTTTCCCAAGATTCTGAAAGCTTACTTTCCACTCTTGTGTCCTGAACTAAAACTTTTCTTGAACAAGAAAGCCAACGTGTGGGAGAAAACTAAGACAAATCGTCTTTCAAAAAGGTCCCTGAAAATAAAGTTGGAAAAGTTTCCAGACCAAGCAATTTACATCACGAGTTTACTCTTCAAGGTAAATTAAATCAAGGAAAAACAAACTTTCTCCACTCGAAGCACAAATATAGTTTCAAATTATTATTATTTGTGACTGTCAATTTTGGCGAAAATTTTGGCTTCGGCAAAATGGAAGTTTCTAAGCACACCCGAAATTCCGTATTTTCTACAGAAGCAACTAAAAAAACTAAAATTTCACTGGTACCTTCCCTACTTTGGAGAGCGAACACGGGAATCATTCTTTGAATATAATTTTGGGTTGGATGAGAAGTTTTAAGATTTTTCAGAAAATATTTGTTTTAATTACAGAGATGGAATAAAAAATAGCCCCTTTTCCAGGTCTAGATATTCCTACCGAAAAATCTGGCTATTCCTACTGAAAATTCGGTACATGTAGCCACTGCCTATAATCAACAGCCCTGAAATATTGCCTTTTTTATTGTAAATTACAGATCATAAATCTTGTCATTATTAACAATATACTGCTTTTAATATTTTTTCTCAAGGCACAAATACTATTTCAACAAAATTTTAATATACCAAACTGTTTTTCATAGCTTCTCCAAATTGTGAAAAATAAACGTTCGAATTTTGAAAAAAAAGAAAGCTTGCTCTTCCCTGAGGTTTCTTATTACTACCACTCCGCATTGGGAAAATTATTTTATTTTTTATTTTTAAACAATCCATGATATCTGAATTTTCAACTGAAGAAGATTTTGGAATTTGAAATGGAATAGCTACATTTTGAGTTACCAAAATTAATGCCACGAGCCCAAAAGAAATTTTAAAAAAATTGTTAAGTTTCCAACCAAAAAGATGACTTTTCGATTAAAATTATGAATCTTCAACCAAAAAAAATCAAGTTTCAACAAACAGGTTGAACATACAACCCTAAATGATTCTTCAGTACAGAAAAAAAAGTGAATGAACCAAATTGTTGAATTTTGAAGACAAGAGACGAATTTAAAGAAACGTTGAATTTTCAACCCGCAAATATCACTCATCAACGAAAAAGTTCATTTTTGCCCAACTAATAAAATTTGTAACCAAAAAGGATGAATTTTCAACCAAAAATATAATAGTAGGGCTTTTAGCAAGAAGAATTAACTTTCAATCCAAATTAGTCTTCGAGCAAAAAAATTAAAATTCATCTCTGAATTTTCAACAAATAGTTGAATTTTGGCCTAAAAATATCAATTTTCCTCCGAATTGTCAAATTTTCTACCTTAAAACATAAATTTTTAGACAAAAATGAAATAGGTACATTTTCAGTTGGAATATTAATTTTCTAAACAAAAAATTTCAAATACTTACATTTTCAGCCAAAGAGATTAATTTTCAGAAAAAAAATTTAACAAAATGATTCAATTTTCAACCAAAGAGATGAATTTTCAACTAAAGTGATCAATCTTCAATTAGAATAGTTACATTTTCAGTTTAAAAAATTAATTTTCATTGAAAAACCACTTTCAACACATCTGTTGAATCTTTAACGAAACAGTTAATTTTGAAATAAAATAATGAATTTTCTACCGAAAGAGACAAATTTGAAACAAAACACATGAACTTATAACGGAATAGTTAAACTTTCATTTGGAACCGATATTTTTTTTTAATAATAGTTGAATTTTCTGCCAAAAAAAAAAGATCAATTTTCAGCCAAATAGTTGAATTTTCTACCAAAAAACATCAATTTTTGGCCAAAAATGGAATAGTTGAATTTTAATTTAAAGAAAATAATTCTCTAAAAAAAAAAATTTTTTTTCTGAAAGAGCCAACTCCTTCATTGAAACAAAATTGAAACGTTACATGAAATCTGTGGATTAGTGAGAAAACCATTCCACAATTAATGAAATCCAAATTTTCGAAAAGTGTGAAAATTTTCAAAATAGTTATCCTATCAATTTCACGTATTTTTATTCTAATGAGACCTTTCAAATCTTTATAATTTTAACATAAACTGTGAAATCAATTATAATTTTCAAAACTACGTCAAAATTATTCCTATTTTAAGATTTTAAAAATGCATCTCGTCATTAATAATGTTCGAAATAAATTTTCCTACAAATTCCTATTTTAATTAACAGCTATAAATTTTTTTTCATGTAGATATTAAATCATAACCTGTTCTTGGAGAAAATTTATTCATTCTAAACCCAGAACAATAATTCTTCATTCCAAGATAAATTCTCCTTGTCAACATTTCCGCGATATAGAAGGCTATGAAGACTCGCCCTAATTCTCCTTATCTGAAGAATTTAGTAGGAAGAAAATGGTGGATACAACAAAACCTTTTCCCTTCCGAATGTCGTCAGAATGTCAGAGTGAATTAGAGTTGAAGATAGGGTAGGAAAGGTGAATAGCCAGTTAGGGTTAGTGTCTTAGTCGTTTCTTTTTTCTTATTTGATCAACTTCAACAATGCTTCAGAATTTTTTTGATATAAAAAAATAAATTAGTTTCGATTACTGATCTCACATTTGAAGAAACGAGAAAAAATCTTCCTCAGCCCGGATTAGAACCAGGAAGACCACCGTATATGAGTGGAACGTTAACCAATTACGCCACCAGGGAATTTTTGCGATAGATGGCCTTGAAATGGTTAAGTTTAATAATAAATTAATAAGTTCGAAAATCACTCTTATATTTTAGACTTCACACTCTTTCCCCTATTCCACTCTTCTCTCCCTTTTTAAAAAATTCTTGCTTTTTCACCTCTTTTCAAGAAACTTACCCTTTTTCTCGTTTCTTTTGCTTAATTGCGAATTGAATTAATAGAATAAAATAAGAAAATTCAACTATTTTAGTTCAAATTTAATTCATTATTATTGAAAAGTCTACTGCTATATTTTTGGTTCAGAATTCACTTCTTTGGTTAAAAATTCGACTATTTGGTTGAAAATTTAATTATTTCGTTGAAAATTGAACAAATTTGATGAAGTCATCCTTTTTTGCTAAAAAAAAGCAACTATTTTGTTTTAAATTCGTTTTCTTGCTAAAACATTCAATTCTTTTGTTGCAAATTCGTCTTTATGGTTTGAAAATTCAACACCTTGGTTGAAATTTTTTTCTTTCTTGACTAATGTATATTACTCGGTTAAAAATTCAACTCTTCTGTTGAGAATTCGTGTCTTTTGAAGAAAATTTCATCTTTTTTGGCTCAAAATGCCACTGCCGGTTAAAAAATTATTCTGTTTTGTTTGAGAATTTAACTTTCTTTTTAAAATTTGTCTTTTCTGGTTAGATTTAACTGTGTTTGATTTTAAATTAAAATCTTTTTTAGTTGAAATATCAATTACAACATATTTCGTTGAGAATTCATGTTTTTTGAATTAAACATTGTTTTAAAGCTGAACTGATTTGTGAAACACTTTTTTTGGATCGAGATTCATAATTTCAGGCGAGAATAATTCATCTAATTGGACGTAAAGGAATTTCTTTGTGAAAAATTCAACTCATTTTTACCAAATTAGTTTCGAATAAAAATTAAACTATTTATTTGAAGATTTAACTATTTGGTAAGAAATTAACTTTCTTCTTGTAAATTAATATTTTCATTTTGAAAATTCAACTCTTTTGTACAATATTCGTTTTAATTAGAAATTCAACTATTTATTTGCAAATTTAACTATTTAGTAATGAATGAACTTTTTTGTTAAAAAATCATATTTTTGGGTGGGGAATTTAGTTGTTTTGTAGATAATTCGTCTTTTTGGGTTTAAAATTCAACTGTCTGATCGAAAATTCGTCTTTTTTAGTTCAGTAGTAATTTAGTAGAACATTGATCTTCTTGATGGAAAATTCATCTTTTTGGTTCAAGATTTAACTATTTGTTTATAAATTTATATTTTTTTTATAAGAGTTTAACAACTTTTTTTTAAGTTAAAAATTGAACTCTTTGGTTGAAAATTCCACATTACTCTAGAAAATTCTTTTTTTTTTGTTTAAAAATTTATCCCTTTTGACAGGAATATTATATTTTTTTGTTCAAAATCAAACTGCCGGGTTGAAAATTTGTTTCTGTTTTGTTTAAGGATTTAACTATTCTCTTAAATTTGAATTTAAATCTTTTCCTAAAAATTCATCTTTTGACATTTTTTTCTGTCTTGACTGAAAAATATTTCTTGGTTGAGAATTCAACTTTTTATTTGAAAATTTGTCTTTTTGGTTTGAAAATTTATCTCTTTTGGTAGAGACATCATCTTTTTTGTTTCAAAATGCAACTACCGGGTTAAAAATTATTCTGTTTTGTTTAAGGATTCAACTTTTTTTTAATTTGTATTTTTTTAGTTGAGCTCAACTATTTTATTTCAAATTGAAATCTTCTTTGATTAAAATGACAACTATTATATGTTCCGTTGAAAATTAATCTGTTTCCCGGAAAATTCATCTTTTTGGTCGAAATTTTATCTAGTTAGTTAAAAATTCATCTTTTTGGTTGAAAATTGAAGTACATGGTCGAAAGTTGAAGAACTTTGTTAAATTTTTTTTTTTTCATCTTTTTGGGTGAAAACGTAACTATTTTTCTGAAAATTCGTTTCTTTTGTTGCTACATATTAAGTTTTTTAACTAAAAATGTAACTTTTATTTTTGGTTGAAAATTGATTCTTTATGAGTTGAAAATTAATATATTTTGTGGAAAATTCCTCTTTTTGAGTAGAAAATTCATCTTGTTTGTTGAAGAATTATCTTTCTGCTCATGCATTCTACTATTATGTTAAGAATTTGTCTTTTTGGCTTGAAAATTCAACTATTTGGTTGAACATTAGACTATTCTGTTGAAAGTTTGATTTTTTTCGTTTAAAATGCAGCTATTTTGCTAAAGTCATATTTTTAAGTGAAAGATTCAACTGTTTTGTTGAAAATTCGTCATTTTGAATTAAATATTTATATTTTACGATAGAAAAGTTATTGTTATCTGTCTTATTTAAAAATTAACTCTTTGTTGAATATTCAACCGGTTTTGAAAAAAATCGTCTTTTTGCGATTAAAATTTAACTATTTGGTTAAAATTTCAACTATTTTGTTAAAAATTCACCTCTTTCACTGGAAATTTGAAGTATTCGATGTTTAAGGTAAATGTTTGCTTTTAAATTACTTTTTGGTGATCAAAATTCGTCTTTTTGGGTTTGCAGTTCATCTCTTTTGGTAGAAAACGATTTTTTGTTGAAAATTCTATAATTTTATGGAAAATGCAAAATATTTTAACTTGAAATTTCAGGAATTCGAAGCGCTTTATATTAAATTGAAGGTGTTGTCTACATTAATATTATTCAACATATTTATTCCCGTATTAGTTCCCTATTTTTGTGAAAAATCACCCTAAGCCGGTGACCTTCACGACATGGATGTTCCGTTTTCGTAAAATATTTATAAAAATTTGGGTTCAATAAATTAAAAAACCATTAGTGCAGCAACTCAAATTGCTTACACGTAGAAACAGTTTCGATAAACCATCAATCACCGCACATCTTTAGGATATCAATTTTCATAATTTTCACAATTTAAACAAAAAATTCTGTCAGGCAGTTAAACTTTTTTCCGTTCAGTTTTTTTCATTTTTTGTAGACATTTCGCCATAAGAGTATTTCTTCCTTTTCAAAACATTTGAGGCTGTGGATTCTTATATTTTTATATTTTCAATTATTCTTGACTCATTACTCAAGCTTCTAGTTAAACACGTAATCACGTAGGCAGATTGGCAACTGAACTCACTAAAACCGCAAAAAAAAAACGCTGAAATAATAGGAAATCTGAGAGGGGATGTAAGGCAAAATTATATCAACAAGGGGCTACAGAGAAGGGGGGGGGCGAAAATAGCCCTAAATTGGTCACGTAGTTTATGAACGGCCCCTTACCAAAGCGATCGTCGAGTCGGATTTCTCGTCGAGACATTTGTTGGAGGTGAGGGTCGAGGACTCCGTCATCATCTAAATCAACAGTTGCTGCATCACACGCCATTCGCCAGGAGAAATCGCAAAATCGCGCCTCGTGATAATCATTCTTGAATCTCATTCACGTTTTGTGCACCAGGAACCGGAAACTGGAGACTGCTGCTCATTTTCCAAACTACACTAAGAAACTGCCACACTTCCTTCTCCATAGATCACGTGGATTCATTATACACTGAAAAAATGGTTAGTTTGACCAACTACTTAGGGGTCGTGCACATAATACGTTAAACGGTTTTCTTTTGTTTATGTCGTTGTTTCCCTTTTGGCTTTAAGGCAATTTTATTCTCGTCTTTATTTAAACAAATAAAAATGAGAGACGTCCTATGTGCACGATCCCTCAGTTAGTATGATATGGTACTGTTATTTTATCAGTTGAGAGTAATATTTGTTAGCTACCACAACAATTCCATCAAATACAGTGACTATTTCATGAGTACCAGCAACCAGGAAAATAGCTGTCCAAACTGACAAATTTGCAATACCCAATCTTACAAACCAAATAGTTGGCCCAACTAACAATTTTTTTCAGTGCAGTTTTAATCCTCCTGGACCCAATGCAGCGGCATATTTATGGACATGAAACTCGCAATTCGTGCAAAATCGTAATATTTGATTCATGACTGGAAGATAGGAGAACTGGTCGAATGCGTTTCTGTTCAGGATATTGCAGTCATAAAACCGGTAACAATATCCTCTCGTGTACTGGGGAAAAAGCACCTGGGTAGGGCAGCAGTTACTATCTCGTAAAACTGGTAATGCTCATAAAATTGCGGAAATCCGCCATCCTAGTTAGGAAAACTAAACAACTCTCTATATTCTCCTTCCTTTTTGTCAATTCTTTCTCATGGGAAATGCCATGAAGAGGGTTTTCTTTTTAATCTGGAGGGATGTTCGTCCGTGCCGCGAGAATACGCGCGATCAACTGAAAGTCGGACTTCTCGTGCAGAAGTAGTTACTAGCGCGCATGTCTGACTGATTCGCCAGTATACTACTGGCTGCGTGAAGAATTCTATTTTCAGGTCATGTGCTGATCTCCGACAATGAAAACCTTTCATTTCACTGCAATCCTCGCATATGGGTATCTTTTACGAGGTTTAGGAACTATTACTAGTTAAAGTTTATTAGTGCACACTGTACGGTTAAGAATGATGCGCTTTACAAAGTCATGTACAGTGGGTTTCTCGTTTACTTATGAAATCGTTTCAGTGATGCTTCAATATTATTTTGAGACATTTTTAAAAATCCAAGATCCATAAAAATGTTGGAGAAAGGGTTCCAAATTGCAGTTTATAATCACTTTTTCAAATATGCCTTGACTTCAGAGCATACCACTTTAAATTCGTCTCAACAGAGATTTAAGTGTGTTAAATTCCCCGTGAAACTGAATTTTTGTGCAATGGCTTTCTCATACGTCCAACGTTAAAGCGTGTTGAGAAATACCCACTTTCATGAAAGTTCGGTAAGAAGCAAGTTTTTTTTTAATATCGCGTTGACTGCAATTTTTGTTGAAAAATTTTCTCATAATAATAAAAGTACATAAAATTATATGCAAATCTGAAAAACTTTAATAATTTTTCAAATATATCCATGGAAATGAGTTCTCTTTTAAAAGTTGGTATCTTCGATTTTTATGGATGTCATTTGTCTAAATGAAAAAATTACTTCAATCATTCTTTCCAATTCCTTTTAGGTATTTTGAATTCCTTTGAATTCTTTGAAATTCCTTTGGAATACACTGAATTCAATTAATCTTCTTTGGATTATTGTTTTGCTTCAATTCATGCTGAAAATTTCTTAATTTTGAATTATAATGGATTTCATCAAATTCTTCTGCACTAATTCTGTTAACACTAATTTTCAATAAATTAATTATATTTTATCAAATTCTCTTAAATTCTTTCAAATTTACTTCAATTTTTCTGAAATTGAAGACATATTTGTAATTGTCTTCAATTCATTCGAATTTATTTGGAATTCACTCTGAATTATAATTAATTTTATTTAATTCACTTGAATTCTTCTGAATGGACTTCGTTCTACTGTATTTCTTCAATTTCGAAAAAATATGAATTCCATAAAGTGTTTCTCATTTTCCTTAAATTCATCTAAATTTCTTTACATTTTTCTAAATTCACTTCAACTTTATTTAATTCGTTGTTTTTCTCCTCAATACGCCTTCATTCTGTTGAATTTTCCCTGAATTATGTTAACCCCCATTTTACCCAATTCAAAGGAAATTTTCTGATTTTTGAAATTGTTTTAATTATATTCTATCAAATGCTCGTGGCATTGATCAAGGTCTCCTAAAATCCCTCGAATTCTTCTGAACTCATTCCAATTTTACTGCAATCAGTGGAATTTTTGCAATGAATTTGAAATCACTTGAAATTCACTCTTCATTCTTTTTTTGAATTTATTTAAATTTTTCTGAATTTACTCAATTCTATTCAGTTAATTAAATGTTGTGAATATTTTTTTATTTTTTCGAGTTCAGTTTATTTTCTTTGCAATTTATGTTTAATTTTCATAAATTCTATCAAATTTTTGATATTTCTCTTGAATTTCTCTTAGTTAACTCGAATTTTATTTGATTCTTCGGCTGTTTTCTGAATTCACTTAAATTCTGTTGAATTCACCCTGGATTCTATTCACTCTCATTTTACACAAATCGATAGACATTTTCTGATTTTAGACACTGTTCTCAATTATATTCTCTTAAATTATTATGCAATCCATAAAAATCTCTTGAATCCAATTAAATTCTTTTGAATTTAATCTAATTTCAATTAAATTACTGGATTATTTTTATTTTTTTAAACTTTTTTGAATTCATTCGAAATTGGCTTTGAACTCTTATTCCTTAAAATCTTATTATTAAAATTCTTTTCCAAAATTTGAATTCTCAGTAATTCTCCTGATTTTTTAATATCCACCTGAATTCTTTTGAAGCCGATTATATTCTTCTAAGTTAACTCAAATCTACTTAATCGAATGAATTTAACCATTTTTTCAGTTTTTTTAATTTACCCATAATTATTTTTAATTCAGCTTGGATTTTCAAGCATTTCATCAAATTCCCTCATATTCTCATAAAAAGAGAACAATAAATCTTTTTTTCATATCATTAACAACGATCTACTGTAATAATGAAAATATATTTTTTTATGAAATAGAACTTTTTAGAAGATTAAATGTCAGGTAAAAGTTTAAAGATCCAGAAATTTTCTCATATGCATCCCACAGATTCTTCATTGCTTTTCAAATATATCAAGTGCTTGTCCTCACTTCTAACTCATACTTACTTTTCTAAGTAAATTTTAGTTAGTGCGACAGGGTGAAGTGCCATTTTGACACCGATTCAGATTTTAAAATAACAATCTGCAACATAATCGTTTTTAGGATTCCAAAAGTGTGATTTTCTGATTCGAATTAGAAACTGGATTAATTTTAGTAAATTACATATTAAATGTTTGATTTATTTTTTTACTTTTAGGTATTTTTATTATCTACAAAATTCATCAAACTTTGCTTCCTCTCTGAAATTTTACTCCAAGTTCGATTATTTTATTTTTTAAAGATATTTTCACATCGAAAGAAAATTTTAGCCTCTTTTCGTCTTTCACTATTTCGACCTATCCCTTAAATTAGGTCATTATTCAAATTTAATGGATAACAAGAATTTCTCATTTGAAATCCATTTACGAGGGAATATTCTGTCCTAAAAACAGAGCAATAAATAACTGGGAAGAAATGTGACATTCATCACAATTAACAGTTATATGATACATATCCTTAATTTACAACGTAAATATTGAATATTTAGTAAAAAATGTAATTTGAAATCAGGAAAAAAATTAGTATTCTGACCGTATTCTAAAATCCGAATGGTTAGAAATGTTTCAAATAATAATATAATTAATGATTTTTAAACCATCTTTCATTTTCATTTTTGTAAAAATATCTTTCTGGTGGAGAATAAAAAAGTATAAACAAAAGTCCATTCATTTCGAGGAGCGCTATTTGAGTAGAAACTTTATTTTTGCTGAACCGCCCTATTCAATATAGATTTTTAAAAACTTTACAGTCCTTTTGGAACTGTACTCGATTTTTTCATAAACTAGAACATTGTTCATATCCTCCCTTCATTTAGAAATAAACACGGTTTATTTTTCAACATTTTTTTATAAATTTTACAAAAAATCCTATATGATTTGTTTAGTTACAATTTTTTTAAATTACCAGATTATTTTTCTCATCCGAAAAATATGTCTCGCCGCGTGTTGAATTATCCGACACCGTACTTTTGATAGTCTTTTAACATTAAAAAAACGTAAAATAAAAAAATATAATCTAAGAAATGAAAATGGAAAAATCTGGAATCTACAGGCTATTTGAATCAGTTCTTGCTCTAATCACCTTGTCAATTTTACGTTGGTCCCGGGATCTTTCTCTTAATATAAGGATTTTGGTTGATGATTCAACATTTTAGTTGGAAAAACTTTTTTTGGTTCAAAATTTGCCCTTTTCGTTAAAAAATGTTTGTTAATCCAAATTAATTTTTGTAACCGAAATGTCAACTATTCCATGTTTGGCTTAACACTTATCATCTTTAGTTGAAAGTTCAGCTTATTTGTTTAAAAATTTCTGCATTCCGTTGATACTTTGTCTTTTGTAGTAGAATATTAATCTTTTGGGTGACTAATTCACCTTTTTGGTTGAAAATTCATTTCTTCGGTTGAAAATTTCACTATCAGGTTAAAAATTGATGTATTTTGTCAAAAGTTAATCTTTTTTATTAGAAAATTAATCTTTTTGATTAAAAATTAATTCCTTTAATTGAAAATTAGTTTTTTTATTGAAAATTAACTTTTGAACTGAAAATTGGACTATTCCTATTTTTTGTCAAAAACTTATGTTCATTAACAGACATTTAATCTTTTCGGTTAAAAATTCATCTTTTGGGTTGATAATGTAACTATTTTGATGAAAATTCATCTATTCTCTTCAAAATTCGTCTTTTTTGCTAGCGAATTCATCTTTTTGAATGAGAACTTAATTGCTGGGTTATACCTTTATTTTTTTGGTTGAAGATTCATCATTTTTGTTGAAAATTAATTTCTTCGCTCAAAAATTTAACTATTTCATGATTGGTTTAACATTTATCTTCTTCACTTGGAAATTAAGCTAGTTGCTGGAAAATGTCTGTATCTTGTTGAAACTTTGTCATCGTATGGTAGAATATTAATCTCCTTGGTGAATAATTTACTTTTTTGATTCAAAATGCATATCTTCGGTTTAAAAAATTAAATATTAGGTTGGATTTTTCTGGAAAATTTCAAAATTTGGTTGAAAATGTATGTGTTTTTTTAAAGTTAATCTTTTTTGGTAGAAAATTGATCTTTTTATTTCTTTGAATGAAAATTAGTTTTTTTATAATTAAAAATTAATTTTTCAAACTGAAACTGCAATTATTTCTTTTCTTGTCGAGAATTCATCTTTTTTATGGACATTCAATCATCTTGGTACAAAATTTCTTTAAAAATTCAAAATTTGATTGAAAATTTATGTATTTTGTGAAAAATTAATCTTTTTTGGTAAAAAAATAATATTTTTCGATGAAAATTAATTTCTTCGATTGATAATTAGTTTTTCAATTGAAAAATAATTTTTTCAACTGAAAATTTAATTATTCCATTTTTTATTGAAAATTCATCTTTTTTACAAACATTTAATCTCCTTGGTTGAAAATTCATCTGTTCAGTTACAAATTTGGTTATTTTGTTGAAAATTCATCTATTTTGTTGAAAAATCATCTATTTTGTCGAAAATGTGTATTTTTCTGTTAGCAAATTCATCTTTGGGGCCGAAAAATCAACTATTGGATTAAAAAATGATATTTTTCGGTGGAAAATTCATTATGTTAAAAATTAATTTCTTCAAATAGTTAAGTATATTATTAAAAATTAGTTGTTTTTTTTGTTGAAAATGAATTTTTTTACAGAAAATGAAGTTCTTCCATTTTTATTAGAAAATTGATATTTTTTGGGTTAAAAATTCAATTATTTTGCTAGGAAATACATATTTTTAGTTTGGAAATTCACTTATTTTGTCGAAAATTCCTCTTTTTGGTTTAAACATTGATCTGTTTTGGATATGGGCTCAAGTAATTTGTCAAAAATTAGTATTCTTTGGTTAATATTGCACTGTTTTTAATCAAAAATTTAAATCTTTTCATGGCAAAATCGACTATTACATTTTTTGTTAAGAATATATTTTTTTACCGAAAATTCATCACTTTGATTGCAAATTTAACTATTTTATTGGAAAATCGCTTTTTCTTAGTTGAAAATTAACTATATCAACTGAAATTGTAATTCTTCCTTTTTTTGTTATAAATTTATCTTTTTGTTCAAGTTTTGGTATTCAAAAATAATTATTTCAATTTAAATAATGGTCTGGTCCTAAATTTTTATAATAATTTAAAAAAAAAATCCAAATATTTTTCGTGTGATTATGAAAATTCAAGACCAGACCCGCGTTTCTTAGTAATTCATATTTAGTTTCGAAATTTTCAACTAGATATCGCGTTTCGTTTGAGCATAAGTTGATTTTGAAAAAAATGTGAAAACAATTTTTGAGATACGCTCACATGGCCTTAATATACATAAAATTTATTAATTAAAATTCAATTAGAATCAACAGAAAAGTTTTTTGACGCAGTTCGTTAGCGAGAAAACATTTTCATACATCTAACGAACATCTATTTATGTATCTCTATCCTTCATTAAAGCACGCCTCGGTTTTTAGCGCAATGCTGGCCAAGATTCAAGCAACTAGACTAATTACTAAATTAAACAACTCATTGATTTAGCACGAATCCTTTTACTTTTTTAGCACTTTAATTAGGCTATCACTTCCGGAAACTGTTAATTGGTACAGTGAATCTCGTTTAAAATTTCAGGATTAATTAACTGGATAAAACTAATGGTGAGCAAGCTATTATAATTTTGAGAACAAAAATAAACAATACTAGGCCAACGTTATGTACTAGCTTATGTTACATTTTCAGCGAAGTAATTAAAAAAAAAAAATAGCGGAATATTTAACCAAACAGCTGAATTTGTAACCCATAGAGATGAATTTTTAACCAAGAAGATTAATTTTCAACCAAAAGTCGAATTTTCAACAAAATACATGACTTTCCAAAAAATTGAAAATATACTTTCAAACATAAATGGAATAGTTAAATTTTTAGTATGAAGAATTAATTTTCAACCAAAATAAAGAAAAATTTTCAATCAGTTCAATTCAACGAAAAAAGTCGAATTTTTGGCATAATAGTTGAATCCTCAACCAGATAGATGAATTTTCAACATGGAAGATTAATTAATTTTCTATCCAAAACAGGTTCAGTTTCAACTAAAAAAGATCAATCTTCAACTGAAAATGGAATCATTAAATTCTCAGTTCAGAAAATTAATTTTCAACATAGAAAAATATTTTTCAAGCTGTTTAATTGAATTAGAAAACACCAATTTTTCACAAAATAGTTGAATTCTCAACCGAAAAGAAGATTTTCAAAAAAACAAAATCAATTGTCCACCTAAAAAGGCAAATTTTCAAAAAAATGTATGAATTTTCTATCAAATAGCAGAATTTTCAACTAACAACAAAACAATTCAACCAAAATTGGAATAATTAAATTTGCAATTGAAAAAAAAATTAACTGAACTGAAATTTAAAATGAACCAAATAGTTGAATTTCCAACTAACAACAAAACATTTCAACCAAAATTGGAATAATTAAATTTGCAATAAAAAAAAATTTTTTAACTGAACTGAAATTTGAAATGAACCAAATAGTTGAATTTTCAATCAAAAAAGATTTTAATTTTAAATAATTTAAAAAAAAACGAATTTTCAACAAAATCGTTGAATGCTCAACAAAAACAGATTAATTTCAAAGCAAAATATGACGAATTGTCAACAAAATACATAAATTTCCAACCAAATAGTTTAATTTTTAACTAGAAAATATCAATTCTCAACAAAAAACACAACAGTTGGATTTTCAGTTAATAAAATTAATTTTCAAGAAACAAAAAAAGCGAATCTTCAACAAAATAGTTACAATTTTCAACTAAGGATATGAATTTTCAGTTAAAATGAGAAATCTCTAACCAAAAAATGAATTTTAAACCAAATAGTTCAGTTTTTGACCAAAAACTTAAGCTTTCAACCAATAAGATTAATTTTCTACCAACAAAAAAAAAAGGAATAGTATGATGAGGAAGTGGGAATAGGAGAATTATGGATAGGGATTAGGAGAAAGGAGAAGTAGGAAAGGAAGGGAAATAGGGATAGTAGTCAAAGTTAGGGAAAGTAGGGAAGGGGAAATTGAGGGGTGGAATAGTATGATGAGGGGGTGGAAATAGGAGAATTATGGATAGGGATTAGGGGAAAGGAGGAGAAGTAGGGAAGGAAATTCTGGGAGGGGAAGATTAGAATTACATAATTAACGTCTTAGTAGACTAGGAAGCCCTTTTCCGTAGATGCGTGGCGCTTACTTGTATTACTTTCTTGAAATTTTTTTCAATTCCCTTAAATTCCGTTGAATTTGCCCTGAAATCTATTACTCCCATTTTACTCAATTCGATGGAAATTTTTGGATTTGTTACATTCTATTCAATTATATTATTTCAAATTCTTATGAATTTCATCAAAATCTCTTGAATTAACTCGAATTCTTCTACGTTTATCTTGATTCTTTCACAATTTTTTCTTATTCTTAAAAGCCATATTCTTCTAACTTTCGCTGAATTATTGTGAATTCACTTGAACTCTTTGAAATTCGCTCTATTCTAGTAAATTAAATTAATTCTTTCATTTTTTTCAGTTTTGTTTTCAATTTACCCTAAACTCTTTTAAACTGACTTTCAATTCCTAAGAACTTTATTAAATCCTTCTTAATTACCTTGAGTTATTCTAAATTCACTCCATTTTACTAAAATCAGTGAAATATTTTGGATCATCTTCAATTCACTTACATTTTTTAAAAATTCACCTTAAATTTTTATGAATTTCATCAAATTGTTCCCATACCCGGTAAATTCTTCGAAATTCATGGGAATCTCATTTTTATTGAAGGGGTTTTGTTTTTCAATTCATCACAAATCCATGAAATCAAATAACGAAGTATCATCTTCAAAACCATCAATTTTTTCTATAGAAATTAATTTTAAAAATCTTTTTACAGGATGAACGATTACAATTTTATTTCAGAAAATTATGAAATATTGCATAAATATAATACAGAATCAATTATTTATCATAAGTTATTTTGAAAAAAAATTATATAATTCGAAAGCCGAAATTCAATCCAGATGCTTTTTCGTGTTCAGCCGACATTCGAGAACAGAAATGATATCCTATCGGGTTTACTCGTTACACCTCCCTTTCAGTGTGAATACGTTTTTCGCATACCTTCGTATTTTTCTCCAAACATCCCAGGAAAATGCGTTTACAAAAGAAAATGCCATATCCCTAAGAAATCCGATATCTTCGACAAACATTGTGGAACCGACGAGAATCTAGAAAAGATGCCATTTATTGGACCGTTTACACATTTTACTACCACTTTTATATCCTAGGCAACATTACTTTTAAAATGTCGTTGCTCCCTATTAGAGTGGCCTTTAAGAAAAAAATATTTTTTTGTCGTTATTTCATCCCACTACTTTCTCTCATTCAGTGTGAAAATAATTGTGCAATTTCTCATAAATTTAAAAAATGTTTAACACGTGGTCCAAGGCCCTTAAATGCTGAAAAGTGTTAATTATCTAAAAGCAATAATTATGAAAATAAAATGATTGTCAGCAACAATAATAATGATTTTAGTCTTATTTCTTTCAGAATGCTACCCTTTAAAGTAAAACAGACCATCTATATGGGGTTGGAAATTTATCATGTGCTTTTTTATACACAGATATTTTGGCCTTAGTTTTACATAAAATTTCGTAGTACCAAGGCCGATGAGAAATTACATTCCAAAAGTTGGAATTAAGAAAAGCGATAGAAAACTACCCTCAAACATCTAGAAAATGCCCCTTAGGGCGATATTTTGCTCCTTTCACAGTTTTTAAAATAATTTCGCATAAAAAAAGTTATGAAATTACTTCAAAAATATTACTTTAATCTTTTATTGTTTTTTTTATCATTCAAATCCAATTCAAGTTCCGGTTTTGGGCCTTCAAATCACACTTAATAAAAAATAAAAGACAGAATACTATCTTCCGACGAAAAATGCGCCATTGTTCAACTATGGAATGACACAAAATGAGGCTAGGATATTAAAAAGTAATATCACTTTATGTAAACTAGGACATTGCATTTAGAAGCCAATAACTATCATCTGTTAATAACATAAATAGTTTATAATTTTTTCATTTTTTATTTTTGAGGCAACTTTTAATGTATTTACATTTTTCAATAAGTCTTCTTCACAACTTAAAAATAGAAAAACTTTATCTGACAGAATCACATCTGAAAATTAGAAAAGCACCCCTTGAAAATGTTCCATACATCCATCATTTACGAGCTCCTTTACCTTTCAGTTCCACGTCACATTAACGAAATTATTTCGATAGCACATTTTCCTGTGATAATCTTTTGTTTGAGTTAATGCAAAACTTTAATTTTTCATCACGTGTGAGTATTAGGGTGGTTCAACAATTTTTTTTTCGAATTTTTATGGGGACACCCTCCAAATTTTTTCGAATCCACCCAAAAATAAATCCATTTTTTTTTTATTTTGAAAAAAATGATATTTAGGGGTGGCGCAAGCCCTATGAAGTTTAACATGTATTTCCCATAAGAAAAAAAGACGTTTTTGTAAATCTTATACAGAATCCTCAATATCATCTCAATCAAGTTGAAACTCAACATTTCTCTTCACAATTAGCCATAGGATACGAATAAAATATCAGCTTTCAAATATCCCCCCCCCCCCCATAAGTCTGTTGTATAGGGCCCCAAAGAAACCCCATAAGTGAAAAAATGGGTTTTACGAGTTTTTAGCGCTAATTATGATTTTTTTGCGGTTTTTTTAATGCGAATTGTTTCTAATACATAAAAATATGACTTTATACTAAAAATTAGATATTTTAATGGATTTTTCAAACAATTTATTATTGTTTTTAGCAATTTTCTCATAGAATGTAGTTAGAAAGACGCGGTTTTTTCACCAATTTTCCATTTTTTGTCCAATTTTCAATCAGAAGGAAAGTGATAGTTCATTATTGTTAACAATAGTGAATGTTCAAACAATTTATTATAATTATTAATAATATTATATTTGAATAATGCTAGAAAGATGCGGATTTTTTTTTTAATTTCTGGCTTTTGGTCCAATTTTCATCGGTAGTGAAGTAATAATAAATTCAAGTTAACAAAATAATTGTTTAAAGAATTTATTATAATTATTTATGATATTATATTCGAATAATGCTTAAAAGATGCGTTTTTTTCAATTTCTGCTTTTTTGTCCACTTTTCATTCGGAGTGAAGTAATAATGAATTCAAGTTAACAAAATAATTGTTTAAACAATTTATTATACTTATTAATAATATTATAATTGAATAATGCTAGAAAGATGCGGTTTTTTTTAATTCCTGGCTTTTTGTCCAATTTTCATGTGGAGTGAAGTAGTGAGGTAATAATTAATTAAAGTTAACAAGAAAGTTGTTTAAACAATTTAATATTGTTTATAGTATCTTTTCTTAGATGAGTGCTTGAAAGTGGCTTGAAAGTGGATTTTTCGAATGGTATTGTTGTTTTGAGTAAATTATTTTTGCTCTTTTCCCAATGCTTAAAAAAGAAAAAAAATCTATTTTACAAAAGAGGACAAAACAAAGAATAGAATAATTAATTAATTAATTGATAATTAATTCTGTAAAATAGCTTTTTTCATCTGAATTAATTGTTTTAAGCATTGGGAAAAGAGCAAAAATAATTTACTTGAAACAACAATACCATTCGAAAAATAATTTTTGTTGTGGTTGACTTATTATTTTTTCATAAATAAAAAGGCGATGCAAAGTGAAAGATTTCAGAAAAAACCGCCACTTTTTAGCACTTATCTAAGAAAAGATAGTTATAAACAATATTAAATTGTTTAAACAACTTTTCTGTTAAGTTTAATTAATTATTACCTCACTTAGTGAAAAAAGGACAGGAAGGTAAACATTGTCAAAAACTGCAACTATCAGGCGCAATCGATATAGATGAAGATAGCCGTAAACAATAATAATTTGTTTAAACAATTATTTTTGCTAAATCTAATTAATTATTAAGTCACGCCTGATAAAAAATAAACAAACAGTTGAAAATTTCAGAAAAAAGCGCAACATTTCACCAATTGAGCAAAGAGAATATTATAAGCAATGATAATAAATTGTTTAAACAATCATTTTGTTAACTTGAATTCATGATTACTTCACTCCAAATTGAAATTAAACAAAAAGCCAGAAATTTTAAAAAAACCGCATCTTTCTAGCATTATTCAATTATAATATTATTGATAAGTATAATAAATTGTTTGAACAATTATTTTGTTAATTTTAATTCATTATCACTTCACTCCGAATGAAAAGTGGACAAAAAAGCAGAAATTAAAAAAAAAACGCATCTTTTAAGCATTATTCGAATATAATATTATTAATAATTATAATAAATTATTGAAACAATTATTTTGTTAACTTTAATTTATTATTACTTCACTACCGATGAAAATTGGACCAAAAGCCAGAAATTAAAAAAATCCGCATCTTTCTGGCATTATTCAAATATAATATTATTAATAATTATAATAAATTGTTTAAACAATCACTATTGTTAACATTGATGAACTATCACTTCCCTCTGATTGAAAATTGGACAAAAAATGGAAAATTGGTGAAAAAACCGCGTCTTTCTAACTACATTCTATGAGAAAATTGCTAAAAACAATAATAAATTGTTTAAACAACACATTAAAGTATCTGATTTCCAGTATAAAGTCATATTTTATGTATTAGAAACAATTCGCATTAAAAAAAACCGCAAAAAAATCATAATTAGCGCCAAAAACTCGCAAAACCCATTTTTTCACTTATGGGGTTTCTTTGGGGCCCTATACAACAGACTTATGGGGGGGGGGGGG